>VZSC01000359.1:0-45625 GCA_013398225.1 Steatornis caripensis | reverse complement strand
CAAAGCGGGGAATGGCTCGGGAGGTGGCAGATCCCGGCACAGTCAAAGCCGGGGGAAAGCTGGACCGCGCTGAAGCCGGCGGCTGGGAGGGAACGGGCTGGATCCTGCACGTCTCCGGATGCTTTCCTCCACCTTGTAGGGACGGCATCAATAGATGGCACTCCAGAACTGCTCCTTCCTCCTATTGCAGCTCCTCTACGGACGGCGGAGAGGCCGTGGCTCAACTCGGGGGCAACTTTTGGAGCAAAGAGGGGCTCGAACGGCCTCGCAGCCCTCCTTGGAAAGGCAAAGCCACGTGCTTGAACGGGTTTCAGGTGTTCGGCCGCGATGAGCATTCGTTTAAAAACAGAATAAATATTGCTAAAGACTTTACAAGGGCACAGATCTATACCAATGCCGGCATACCTCAACATTCCCATCTCCAGTGCTCCCGGTGCCGGCGAAAGAATAGAAAACACAGGGAGAGGGTAAACCTCCCCCCGCCCCAACCTCCTCCACCGAATTGCTTTTACTTAACAGTTTAGGTCAGCTTCAAGTAGGTCACAAGGATGTGTGTATCTTCAGAATAAAGTCTTTAATCGGCTGATGGATATGAAAAAATAAATTACAGTGGCAAAATGTAATAAACGTTAAAGGGAAAATGATGAGGGTAATATAACTACATTGATTTAACTAGGATGATATAGGGGAATTGTCTGGTTTATAGGTCTTTAGATGTCTATTAGTGGCTCTGTATTAAGGAATAAGGCTGTTCTCTTGATATACTTAAGAGCTGTCAGTAATTCCTATTTCACAGTCCGCTGCTTCAATTCAGAAAGCGCGGTGCAGCCCCAGCGACCCCATCCCGGGCGCGCTGGAGGGTGACTGCCTGCCAAAGGTTCCCTTTTCAAGCCGGCGGCAAGCTAAGCAGCCAGATTATTTAAGCCCATGCTGTGGCGAAGAGGAGCCGGCGGTCCCCTCCCCGGCGACGGCGGTGGCATTTGTTTTAATAACTTCTTCGTTACGCCCCGCTTGTCTTCTGCTGCAGGAGAACTCGGCTTGTGCTGGGGGGAAAGACCCCCATGGTGTCAGTCTGTGGGGTCCGGATTATCTTTTTTCCCATATTGAGGGCCACGTCTGCCTTTTCAGACCTTTAAGTGTTATTTTGCGTCTACCTGCGTGTGCTTAATTTCATCCGAGAGGTGGAAAATCAGTTCTGCTCTTACTGCTCTCCCCTTTCCTCCTGCCAACGAGCAACCCCCAGGCTGCCGGCGAGGCCAGCCTTAATGAAAAAAATACAAATATTTTTTCCAAAGCAGCGATGGAGGCAGATTGTCAGGAGCAAACGCACCTCGGCGGCCCTGCCTGACCTGCAAAGGATGCGTATCGTTTGCAAATTACGTTTGCCATCGAGAAAAATACATCCCGCTTGAATTGCCCGGGTGGAAGAGGTCATGCCTGGCCATGGTAGCCCAGGACCACGGGGATATTTGATGATTTTCCCTGTTGCATCTTCTCCTTAAAGCCCACCAAGGCGAGGAGCATCCTGACCCAGCAGCCTCCACCGTGGAGGGAATTTCTCACTCAAGACGGAAAATCAAGCTAGCCCGAATAAAAACATCCAATATCGTTCTGCAATGTGAGAAAGGACACATCGGCACAGTTCTCTTCCCAGCCTGCTCGCCGCAGAGGAATAATAACACTCCTTAATTAGACCTGCAGGGCCGGTGTCCCTGTTCGGGGGAGGCTGGGATGCAGCCAGCGGTGGTGGCTTTCCTGGGTTTTTCCTCCTGAGAGAGCTCGCGTGGGAGCGGACGAGCATCCCGGTGCAATCGGCCACCTTCCCCTCTGCTCACTGCCCAGCCAAAAAATGATGGTTTTATCGAAACCGACATTTGCTAGGGGGAAAAAGCAATTTTCCACCGGGAAAACGTAAAAGAACGGGAGCGCAGCAAAGTTTGCAGACGCCCAACGTAGCCAGGGGAGGAATGAGCAGAGGAGTTTTGGGGAATGTTGCGCCTTCATCCCGCCTGAAAGGCAATGAACCCCAAGTTGGTCTGCAAAATAATTGCAAAAATATTTGCAGGCATTGCTTTTCCTCTGCGGCTTGTAACTGCGGATAATAGCATCCTCCCGGGGGGGCACACTGCATGTCATGACAGAGCACATTTCCGCAGGTTACCAAAGGGTTCCGCTCTCCGACAACGGAGCAGGAGGCATAGAACAGAGTTCTACACGAAAATCCAAACGGAACACTGAATATAAACGAGATAGGATGGGGTTGATCCCAAAATTGCCTTTTCCTGCTCCTTAGCAAGAAGGAAACATTTCTAAAAGTCTCAGAAACATGATGGAGAGTTGTTTTTCTTGATATTTCATAACATTTTCACCTGCAGCATTTTGGCTGCTTGCTTTTCTTTTTTTATGACTCTACGAGTAAAAGAGGGTTTTATCGAAAATCTGTTTTTCAGGAACAAGAAAATCAATAAAAATATATCAGCTCAAGCCTTTGTTAAAGAACTAGGAAAAGGTCCCCCTGCGCGAGAAAGAAAGCCTAAATGTCTCGTTCGGATTAGACACCGAACTTTTAAATGTCTCGTTACGCGAGACCGATCCCACACTTAGCGCAGACGTTTTGGTTTTTTTTTTTTTGCATAACAGTTCTTAAAGATCCCGGTGCCACCGTGAGTGATCCATAAACGGAATGAAGAAGGGCTGAAATCATCGAAGAACTGGTTTGCAATGATTCATCTGGCCAATTCCAGCCATAAGCGAATTCCTGAGGCTTCAATAATCTCTTTAGCATTGTCGGATTGGGCTTTGCGTGCGACGGTTTGATCCGTCGCCATGTCCCTCCCTTCTTTCTTTTATTAATGAAGGAAAAATCGGGATGCAGTGCAATAGATCTGGCAGTTTCCTAAGCACGTCCTGCCCTCCGAGCGGCGATGGTTCACCTTTGGGAAGGGCTGCGGAGAGCCCGGGGTGATCTGCATCCCGGCGCGTGTGTTGGACTGCTTAGGAGCCGTTACGGTGATGGGGAGATGCGCTTTGCTTCAGCAAACCCAGCAGTCGTTTAACCCCCCTGAGCACATACGTGCACAATTTTCACCATCTTTTAGTCCAAGCCATGGCACCGAAGGACGAAGTTGACTTCCGTATTAATCTCAGCCGCTCCTTGCTTTCTCTTCCCAGGGATTTTCACGTCTGCTTCCTTTATTCTTCCTTGCCTGTGAACCGCCCAGAGCCTGGCCTTCTCTCTGTCTCAGCCATCTGATGCGGCTGCAGCCCCAAAGCGTCTCTCTGTGTCAAGGGAGGAGGCTGGTGCAACGGGTAAATCACCAGTGCACACCTCTGGAGATGGGGCCAAGCCTTTGCTCCAGCGCAGCTTTTCTGTACGACCTTCAAAAGGGTGGGCAGGCTTGGAGCTGGAAAGCTCCAAAGCTGGAAAGCTTCTCCAAGGAGCTGGAAAGTTCCTGGTGCTTGCATCTCCCTCCTGGTGCTTGCGCCTCCCCGTTGATCCTTGCATCTCACCTCTGGTGCATGCATCCCACTCGTGACACCTGTGTCTCGCTCCTGGTGCATGCATATCCACCCTGATGCTTGTATCTCCCCCCTTGGTGCTTGCATCTTCCCCCCTGGTGCTTGCATCTCCCACTTGGTGCTTGCATCTCACTCCCGGTGCTTCTATCTCATCATTGGCATTTGCATCTCACTCCAGACACTTGTGTCTTGCACCTCGTGCACGCATCTCAGTTCTGATGCTTACGTCGTGCACTTGATGCTTGCATCTCCCTCCTGGTCCTCTTATCTCCCTCCCGGTGCTTGCATTTTGACCCTATCGTGGTGGGTACAGCCAGGTTCAGCAGGCAGAGAACTGCCCAAACCCTCGAGCCCAGGCTCCACCGCCCACAAGCTGGACCCCCATCTGCTCCCAAGACCCAGTAGGGCTTCATCAAGGACCACGCACTGAACAGCGGGAGGGAGCTTAGATCATTCAGTCACTGCAAGGGTGGGAATGGGCAGGATCTGTCCAAGCCTCCCGAGGCCGAGGGAAGACGGCAGGAGATAAGAGTTGCGAAGTTTTGAGGGATGGCTTTTAGGTGAACGCCCATACTTCAAAACATGCTTTTGCTTTACCAAAATGAAAATTCCCTGCCTGTTAACCCCTAGTATGGATTAGACCCACAGATGCAGAAGGATGCCACTGAAGGTTTCCACTCCCCGTGTGCTCTGAATCCCAATGACGGGGTGGCTCGCGTCACCCCAAAACCCCACGCTCAATGCCCCCCATGTGCAGGGGTCCCACCAGTCACCTCCCTTCGTATTTCCAGTGTGGGTCTGTCAAGCGGGATAATACAACACATAATACATGATAACATTTATTGCTGCAGAGAGAAAGAGCATTTCTCGAGCGCTGTGTAGACTCAAGCCTACAAAGGGGCCATATGTGGGTAGCAAATATACATCTTCATAAGGGTTTTTCCAAGATTGCTGTGGGAGAGCAAGCTGAGGAATTAGGAACAAAAAAATACAGGGAGGAAAAGAAGCTCCCCAAAACCCTTTGGCACCAAAGACTTACGTGGAACGTAACGTCTTGAGAACAAAAGATACCCAGCGTGGAGAGAAATAGCTGCATGTAATGGACAACATATACAGGCAGAAAGAAAATCGTCAGCATCAAGCCGTTCTTGTGAAATATTCGTCAATGCTAGCGATGCGTTCCTCAAGCTGAAAAAATAACCAGCCCACCATGACGTGAGGTTTCATGTTCAAAAACTTCTGGTCCAGGCTCACGGGATGCGAGTGCCGGGATTTCGAGTCGGACACGTGCTAGGGAATCGCTCTGAGCGCCAAGCCGGAAACGGAGTCCGTTTTTCCCTGCTAGCCAAAGTCCCCCCTCCCGCCGTACTTTCTGCCAGTTTACCCGTCGCCCCAAGCAAAGGGCATTCAGCAAACGAGAAAACCTCCGCGGCGCTAATCACAGCGGTAACAACCTGCAGTCGCTGGAGCAGCGTAATAAGGTCACGTCCAGGCAGCAGAGCAACCCACTCCTCCTGTCACCTCTCGTCAGCCCTTTCTCCCCAAATGCCCTTTAATTAAGGGTCGCTAAAGACTTTCACTGTTTGGAAACGATCCTGAGCCCGGGTTTATATCTGCAGCAGGAGGAATGGGCACGGACTTTTGCAGGGAGGCAGTGAGGAGAAGGAGCGAGGGGCTAAAGCGATGCTCCGTTAATGGACATTAATGGACATTAAAATAAAAATAAAGCCCCCGGGCTCCCCCATCGGCTCCATGTCCTTTCAGTGCTGCCTGCCTTTGGATAAATAAAATATCAGGTTGAGCCCTGCAGACGGAGCTGGGAGAGGCAGAGCCACTGCTGGGGTCACTTCCCAGCCCTCCCTTCCCTGCGTGCTCAACTCCCTCCCAGATGCTGACTAATCCATTTGTTATTAGTTAATAATGAGCGATGCCCATTAACGGCAGGGACTGCATCTTCCTCTGCCGTGCGCTGTGCCAAACACGCCGCCGGCACGTGGTGAGTACGTAAGGCTGTGTGGAGGCAGCTCACGGGTCTGCATGGTGCATGGGATACTTCTGCTGCCCCCACCCCCCGCCCTGTTCCTGCTTTTGGGGACATGTTCTGGTCTCCTTCTCTTCAGATGCATCTTCATGTGTTGTGTCATGGTCAAAGCTGCTGCAAAACTGTCATGAAGGTGGGCAGAACCTTTGGGAAATTGGTTTTCCCCCTCTCTGCGGCCAAGAAATTTTTTGACCTGTCGAGGGCAGCCTTGTATGGCACAGATGGCTTCCTACCTCGGTGAAGTAGGACCTCATTAGTGGGTGATGGAGGTGAAGTAGGACCTCGTTAGTGAGTGATGGAGACGAGGGAGGGGATGGGATGTCTCATGATGGGGCATTTTGCCCGCTAAGGAGCTACCTGGAATCTGAACGTCACAACGTCCTTGGGTGGGAAATGAGATGTGCCATCTCATGGCACGTAGCTCTCCATTCAGGGCTCTTAGACCAATCCCAATGTGATTTCAAAAGACATGTATCAGTCTCAAAAATATGTTTTATTAAGACAGGAATGGAGAAGATGCTACAGTGCCTGTGTGGAGATGAAGGCTGCAACCACAAGCCCAACCCTTTACTAGACACTAGAGAATCCTCACCAGAAGGAGGTGAAAACACCTTGGCCCCAAGGGAGCTCCTAGAGGAACTCAGATCTCCTTAAACGACCATAAACCCAAGTAAATCCCAAATCTGGGCACTCTGTGGGTATCGACACCGGTGAGCGATGACCGGAGGCTCACGGCTGGTTGCTCACAGGGGTCACATGCTGGGAGAGGCATTTTGGGGCTGGTGGCATCTAGGAGGGGAATACTCACACCCGGCCTCATCGGGCACCAGGAGGAGCCGCCTGCCTTAAAGCAGCTGGAAAATCGACGGAGCCAGACAGAGAGAGACATGTCTGCAGATGAATATCTCAGGCCCCCTCTAACTGCCAAGCTGCTAGCGAAACAGATGGCTCCGGGTTAAATGTGAATTGCAAACCTAAAAAATAAAAACGGTGTTTGTGCCCTTCCCTGCATCTTTATGATATATAAAGATACAGAAAGTGGTTTTATTTCCTTCGGAGGAAAAGTGTTGCGTTTTTGGTTTTTTGATTGGGTTTTTTCTTGCATTAGGGAAAACCAGGCAGGTTTTTGCCTGCCGCAAGCTGAGGGATCTCAACTGCTGTTTGCGGGTATTTCAGCTCTGGTGAGGGGCAAAGCTTGGGGAAAAACCAAAGATGCAATGCAATTAATTGGATGAAACATTGAAATAATACACGCTAGGGCCTCCAGGGTTCCTTGCCCATTTTGTAGATGGGCAAAACCCTTTAGAAGAGCGAGAGAGAGATGGTTGGTTCTAACAAGACCATTCCCCACCCTGGCAAGCCCAGACAGTGACAGGAACAGGGAAAAGCCGTTTACATCTCCCAGGCAGCTCCCTAAAGTCGGTTTGTAGAGAGGTGGCCCTGAGGGCCCTTCCCTCCTTCAGCCAGGGATTACGGCGTAATTAAGGTGGCATGTCAGAATAATTACCTCTCCCAGCCAGGGAGCTCCGATTTCTTCTCCTGGAGTGGAATTAGCCGGGAAATAATTGGTAAAAAGAGCTGTGTTTTTGTCCGGGTTGGTTTCAAAGGAACCAGTGGAGAGGCAAAAACATCCCCTTCGGCCCTGCTTTCCCCTTCTTTCTTGGCCTCGGAGGCAGAATTATTCCCCCTGACAGCCACTCGATGCCATACCCCAGTAACAGCCCAGTCACTGGCTTCAAATACAGGTGGGACAATTAAACAGAAAAATAACGTCGCGGTTGCTACGTACAAAGGGGCATTTAAATATCTTTTGTTAGCGTAACGATGGCTATTCAGACAGAGACAAAAGAGAGTATGCGTCTTTTTGGAAAATAAACCTCGCATTGCTTTTTTTCCCCCCCACACGTAGCGAGAAAAATATATTATTCATATTGAGACAAGGACTAGCTGAAGGATTTGCAGCTGAGGCTGCGGCTGGAGCAGCAGGAGTTGTGCCTGGCAGGTTCGGAGCGAGGTGCTGGCTGGGAATGCTGCGAGAGAAAATCAGCATCGTCGCGAGCAAAGAGGCAAAACCCATCGTGACTTCAGCCAAAGCGGCAATTTCTCGTTGCAGTCGGTGCAACCAAGCGTTCTGGTTCAGTTTTGTCAATTCATTAAGCTTCTGATTCACCTTTTAAAGGAAAGGGAAATGGGGAGAAAAGGCTTCTTAGGAGCTTTCGAAAACATCGCAGCAAAATGTTTTGGCACTTCTGAAACAAAGCCTTTCGCTTCAGAGACAGCAGGATGAAACATCTCAGCATTTCTCAAAGGTTTGCTGCTCTTTAATTCTTTTTTAACCTGAAGTTACTCATCTCGTTAACATAATCCTGAATTCACACTGCTCCGGTCCCCCTCAAACATCGTTTCCAGCAGATGCGCAAACTGATCGAAACACCCCAACCTTTGCCGTGTATAGACTTAAGGCCATAATTCCGCCCATATTCACACCTTATTTCTACCTCCTAGTTCTCTGACCGGTAAATCCATCTATCAACCGGTGGTGAGCAATGCAGCCCCGTGAGAAACGCATCTTGAGTCCCCAACATGCCCAGGAGAGGTTTCAGGAACCTCCAGGAAGCTTCCAGCCCCGGGAAGGATGGGGCTGAGTTGGGAATGCATGCTCCTCTACGCTGCTATAAGCATAAATATATGGGCGCGTGGCGCTTGGCTTATTGAGATAAATTTGGCAGGTGTTCTGCTGGCTTTATGTAACACAAAGACGGCGCATGTTTACTTCTATCTGTCGCTGATATAAATATATATAGATATGGTCCATCTCGGTCCATCCTCATCGCTATGTACGCTATATACGCGTTCCTATAGACTGTGCATCCCTCAAATGTGTTTGCGCCCCAGACGAATGTTTATACCCATGGCTGGGTGCATTCCTTCGAACGTCGTATTCACATCCCCTCACAGCTGGATGTGCCTGTGGAAAGATGAGCCTGGGTCTCCGTAACAACTCGTGGGTCTCCGTAAATCTCCATTTCTTGGTGCATGAGAAAGGCAGGTTTGTGCGTGCACACACCCACATCCAGGAGCTTAATAAGACGTTGCAGGCAGGGAGGGTCCGGGGAGCATTTCCTTCCTCCTCAGTTGGTCAAAGCCACTTTGCTGTCAGTATAATTCCCTGGATTTCATCAGAAACGTGTTGGGAAAGCCCTCCCAACATGGGCAGGAGGCCAGCAGTCCAAACGGACGCAAACTGGATGCCACCGCTATGGCAATGGGGCATTTGGAGACGGCATGGGGCAATGCTCACCCCTACCTGGTGGCATGGGAGCTTGCAGTGGGGTAGGCAGGTCTCCAACAGGGGCTGTTAGGGTGCGGGTTTGTGCACACCCCTCTTCTTTCTTGACTACCGAAGTGTTAAACAGTGCGATGGGTCACCTTGCGCTGTTCGTGGTGTCGCTTGGGTCCTTCNTTGGAGACGGCATGGGGCAATGCTCACCCCTACCTGGTGGCATGGGAGCTTGCAGTGGGGTAGGCAGGTCTCCAACAGGGGCTGTTAGGGTGCGGGTTTGTGCACACCCCTCTTCTTTCTTGACTACCGAAGTGTTAAACAGTGCGATGGGTCACCTTGCGCTGTTTGTGGTGTCGCTTGGGTCCTTCGGCATCATCTTGCCCTGGGCGCTGACACCTGAGGCGGTGGGGGAGAGCGGATGTGACAGCTCCGTGCCCGTTATGAAATAAGCTTAAGGCGTCTCGTTAGCTGAAGGGCTGGATTCTCATTTACACTCCAGCCTCTCCAGGCTGCGTGGTGAGGGCTGCAAACGGTTCTCCCGGACCCCTTTTATGTTCAGAGCAGCTCAAGTGTAAATGAGAATCAAGCCCTCCAGTGCCATTTCTTTTCTTCCAAAGAGAAGAAATCCCCGTAACTGCAGGGAGTGAAGTGGCTCAAGATGGTTTGGGGTTGACTTAAATCTCCTCGATGCTGTGGTGGGCGATGGCTGTCCTTCACTTGAGAGTGGAAATGCTTAAGCTCTTTTCCGAGGCAACGGTGGTTTGCAAACCAAGGCACAGCGTCCGTGGAAGAGAGAAGAAGCTTGCCCCATCACGCTGGTATTAAAAAAAAAGGACTTTCCCAGTTTTCCTCTGAGCAGAGGTCCCCTCCGAGCAGGCAACGGTCAAGGTCAAGCAACTCTTCTGGACTTCACTCACAGAGAAATGACATCGCAAAGACATGCCCAGCAGGCAGCGGGTTTCGCTGCAATGATCTTCCTGAATTTTGTGCTCCATTGCTCTAGAAGAGGACGCAGTGCTTCAAGCATGGCGAAATAAATCTGGGTGCACTGGTCGCGTAGGCTCTGTCTCCTGCTGTCAGGGACGAAAAGGTTTCTAGGAAGCGCAGTGCTGAAAAGGAGATCCGCAGGGCCCATCCATAGCATAAATACCCGGGGATGGTATTAATTAGTGCGGAAAGAGGGGGAGGAAAGAGCGATTTGGCTGTGATACACACAAAGATGTTCATCTTCTATGGAGCGGGTAAAGAGGCTGTACCAAATTAATATCTGGGGCTGGAATGTGTTCAGATGAGGTGACGAGGACGTGTCGATTCTGGGAATTAGAATTTCAGAGACAGGGCTGTCAAGACTCCCCAGGATCTTCAGAAACTATTGGCAAGGTCACTCTGACCCTACTGGTGACAGTAATGAGGACAGTCCCTTCCACGGAGGGGGACCGCTCCCCTTCCAGCCATGTCCCCACCACAGCTCCCAGCGCTGGCACGGCCCCTCGGTCACTCCAGACACCTGCTCTGGGGCTGGGGACACCCAAGCCGCGTGTCCCTGCCGTCCCCGCTCCCACCACTCCGTGCTGACAGAGCAACGGGGTGAGACACGCTCGCTGATTCATTGCCTCTCCTGGCGACATCAAACAACCCTCTTAGGAGCTTCCCCTTAGCACTTAATCAGAGAAGAGCTTGTCTGTGGCGTCTTAAGGACTTCTCAGGTGAGACACATCCTTCCCTGAATAAAAAAGCAAGCTAACGTACAGGTGGAGAAAAAATGAGATTTTTTTTTTTGACACCGCAACTCTTAACGCCTGATTGCAGCGCATTCCCGTGACGGTTGCAGGGAGAGGCGATGCCTGCTTTGGTGCACAACCTATTTACCGCCTTTTCACCGTTCTCATTTCGCTGAAGCCTGAGCGGCCTCCAGCCTCGTGCAATGATCCTTGCAAGGTGAGACGGGGTCCTCCTCGCTATGGGGACTGCGTGGGGAGAAGTTAAGTGACTTGGCAGGGGTTGCAGTGGATCTAATCCTGATTTCCTGACAGAAATCACCCCAATAACTAGCCTAAACAATCACGGAAGAGCTCTGACCTCTGTATTCTTCCTTTACACCAAGGAGAAGAAGCTGGAGGAATCTGAAATTCAGATTCCTCCCTTTTGAATCACATCTGCCGCGATTGCTTGCGTTACAGCAGCTTGCAGAGCCCGGCGGAACCGGCACCCCGTGTGCAGGATGCTACCCACATCCAGCCCTTCAGTTATTATCATTGCTATTGTTATGGAATAAATCATCCCTTAAGCTTCGCTCTTTCATTGCAAATTGTCCATGAAACACTTGCAATCTCTGCAGAGAGACACTCGGGTTGACAGACTAAATCAGATCAGTAATCAAACCCAGATTCCTGTCTCCTGCTACCCGGTAGGAGTTATTAGTACCAGAAGGTGTTGAAGGAAAAGGCGAGAATATCTGCAGGAGCAAAAAGAGATGTCTAGGAAAGGTTTCTTCTGCTTAGATCTGAACTAGAAAGATCAGGAGCTTTCCCATATGTCACTCAGCCAATGATATTCACGCTTTTATTTCTAAATATTTGATGTCTGGGTCTTAACAGCAGTTATGTCTGCAGCAACCANACCAGAAGGTGTTGAAGGAAAAGGCGAGAATATCTGCAGGAGCAAAAAGAGATGTCTAGGAAAGGTTTCTTCTGCTTAGATCTGAACTAGAAAGATCAGGAGCTTTCCCATATGTCACTCAGCCAATGATATTCACGCTTTTATTTCTAAATATTTGAGGTCTGGGTCTTAACAGCAGTTATGCCTGCAGCAACCAGCCCTTGAGTCAAGGAGTTTCACCGGTTACCAACATGAACCAGAGAAGAAGCACAAGGAGCAGGGCAGGCAGGGCCGGCGAGGACGGAGCAGGAAGGCAGCTCCTTAGGTTGCTCCTAAACCCAAGCAGAAAAACAATTTGGAGTCATAAACTGTACAAAAACGTGTATCCATGGCTTGCAAAACTTATCCTGAATAAAGCCCTACACCCAGCTGATGGGGTACGGCCCATATACCCCATTTGGCGTGTTGGCTGGGGCATCGAGGCATGAAAATTTGGTTGTTTTCCTTGAGCTTTAGGTCCTCTTGCCTGTATCTTCTAATAAAAGCCTTGGTTTTCCCTGCCTGTGAACCCCTCTGCCCAGCACTGCCGTATTGCCAGGGATGAAGGGCCCAGGGAGCAAAGCAAGACCGGCTCCCTGCACCGCTCCACGCAGGGGTCGGCCCCATCGCTAGTGAGAGGACTCCTCATAGAGGCAGGCGAAGCTGGGAGCTCGAAACTGCACTTGCACCTTCTCCTAGGATTTTTTGGCTCAAAACCTCCCCGTCTGGAGAAATGGGATGTTTTCACAGAAGCTGGTGATGGGGAGAGGGCAGTGCACGCTGCACCCCTGTAACCCACTTGAATTATAGAGTTGCACCAGAAAACGATGTTTTCTTCATTTGCAGGTGAAGATCCGAGGCTTTGTTTTGTACGATGGGGTTTTTCTAGTGTATTTTGTCCCATTCCCCTGGTGCTTCGCTTGGCGGAGAAGCCAGTGCTGCCTGGGCTAGCAGCCCCCACCTTCGCGCTGCTCCGAAAGGCAGCTCAGCTCTAGAGAACGCGAATGGGAGGATGGATTTTCTTTGAGACCGTTTTCATAAAGCGACGGGGAAGGAGTTGGTTGCCTCGTGGCACACAGCGAAACCCAAACACGCTTGAAGCTGTCCCTCCGCACCGGCCTCGATTTTGCATTTGTTTCTGTACGCGACTGAGCACCAAAGCGTCGGCGAAGGCTTAGAAAAGCCCTTCCACGGCGAAAAAAAAAAGGTTCATAAATGGTGGAGAGAGATCAAGTGCCCGGTTTCTTCTGCCTGGAGAGCCAGAGGCACTGGGGAATGGGTTTGATCCCGGCTCCGGAGGAGAGATTTCTGCCAGCTGGATCCGTGCTGCCTCCCACCACCTTCCCCACTCCAGCACTTCCCCGAGGATTGTGTCTAAGTGGGATTTAAACTCCTCCATCCTTATCGCAGGCTAGTGACAGCTGACCAAAGCCTAAGGCTTATTCTTCCTCGCTCTCCAAAATACATGTATACACACATATATATCTCCTTTCTTCCAGCTGCTGTAGCATTGACTTTATCTTCTCCCGTTTGCGCTTTCGCATTCTCCCAGGTTTTTTTGCATCTCTTGGCGAGGGGCATGCACGTTNCCGTTTGCGCTTTCTCATTCTCCCAGGTTTTTTTGCATCTCTTGGCAAGGGGCATGCACGTTTTAAAACACTGCAGCGGCGTTGCAGGAATAAACCTCGCGGGTATCGCCTCTGGATGCAGCCCGGGGCTTTGCCGGAGGAAGGTTTAGCAGTCCCAGGGCTGGGGCACAGCCGCCCTGAAGTTGCATGCGAGTACTTACAGGGGACACGTATTTCTCGCTATATAAGATATTATATCTGAGCAGTGGGATGCAGGCGATAAAAGGAAAAACTCTTGACTTGCCCCATGCAGTACTTGCCCAGCTGTAAAAAAAACAAATCCCTCTCTTTTCTTCTCTCTGCTGGTAATCAAAATCAGCAGCTTCGTGTTTCAAAGCCCGTCTGAGGGAAGGCTTGGGCTGTGCCCTGCAAGGGGTCGGGGTGACGGGGGATTTTGGCGTGCTCAAACATCAGAGCGGTGCTTCACGCGCTTATCCTTGCACCCAGCCTTGGCAGCTTCACCCCTTCTCGAGCCTCTTCCCTTCGCAACGCTCCCAGCCACAGAGGGTGGGCGAGAGTGCGTTTAAATCCCCTTAACGCGATAAAACTGGGGTGCGTTTAAATCCCCTTAACGCGATAAACTGGGGTGCGCACCGTGAATTAGGGTTCCCAACGTCATTCGGCAGGAGCTCCGGCTTTATTTTGGCAGCATCGTTTCCAGAACAAACACCATCTCAGGCTACACCGGGGAAAAAGGAAAGGCCTTTTCTGATTGTCAGAGCCATCGTTCCGGCAAGAAATGCGGAGACAGATATGGGTCTCCATGAAGACCAGAGCGGGGGCGTCTGCTGCTGGGTGCCTCTGCCCTCGCCTCCCCGTGCCGCAGCCCCCAAAGCGCTGCTGAGCTGCCCACACCGAGCAGGCGGAGGCAATCTGCTCTCCAGGGAAAAAGCAATTGCAAGGATTTTGCTCTCTTTCAGGGTGTATCTCCTCCAAAGCACTGGGTTTAGCGGCTTTGACTCTTGCCATTCCCGTCACAGCCGTGAGCGGTGACCAGCGATCTCTCAGCAGCACAATCTCATGGTGGGAGCGCTGAGCTCATGGCCGGGTGCCTGGGTCCTTGTCTGGGTGGTGGCTTCCATCTCCAGTGCAAATCCCTTCCCTCCTCTGTCCTGCAGCAACACCCTGGCCCCTTCTCGGTTCAGGTAAACACAGATACAGATATAGATGCTATGGATAGGGATGATACGGGCACGGATATGCATGATAAAGGTATAGCTTTTATGGATATGGATTATATGGATATGGATATATAGACACATATAGGCATAGGTACAGATTTAGATTATATGGATATGTATATAGAGAGAGATATAGGTACAGATTTAGATTATATGGATATGGATATATAGAGAGATATAGGCATAGGTATAGATTTAGATTATACGGATACAGATAGAGAGAGAGGTATAGGTACAGATTTAGATTATATGGATATATAGAGAGATACAGGCATAGGTACAGATTTAGATTATATGGATATGGATATATAGAGAGATATAGGCATAGGTATAGATTTAGATTATACGGATACAGATAGAGAGAGAGGTATAGGTACAGATTTAGATTATATGGATATATAGAGAGATACAGGCATAGGTACAGATTTAGATTATATGGATATGGATATATAGAGAGATATAGGCATAGATATAGATTTAGATTATACGGATACAGATAGAGAGATATAGGTACAGATTTAGATTATATGGATATGGATATAAATTATATGGATACGGATGTGAATGATATGGATGCAGCTACAGATGCAGACACAGATACAGATGATATGGATATGGATACAGATGATAGGAATATAGTTATTGATATCAATATAGATGGCACGGATAGGGATATGATTACAGTTATTGATATAGATGTTAGTGATAGGAATATGAATATGAACATGGAAGTGGATATTGATATGGACATAGATATAGACAGGCATAGGTATAGGTATAGGTAAAGGTGACAATAAGGTTATAGACATAGACATAGAACTAGAACTAGACCTAGGCCTAGACCTTGACATAGATACAGATAGATAAAGATACAGAGGATACAGGTACAGATACAGACATGATGCTATGAGAAAAGCAAGTTATTTTGGGGCGTTAGCACAGAGTTTGGGCCACTCAGACCCCTCTCAGTACTACATGGGGAGAAAAACATTACCTGTAAGTTGGGAGGTAAAGAGGAGGGGAGAGAAGCGGAGCTGTCCCGCTTGAAGCTCCTGCAAAAGGCCCGGCTGAGACAAGAAGCATTTGTTACATTAATCGGCACTGGAGATAGCGCCAAACAAATGAAAGTTATTAAAGGAAGGGAGATGGATGGAGCTCGAGGCATCCGTTTGTTTTGCCAGCGCCAAATTCGTTTCCAGAAAAAGCCCTTATCAATTCCCAGGGAATAGTTTGCCCTGTCAGTGCCGAGCGGGTGTTAATGTTCTTTACGGCTCTGTTAGAGCTGGTGCAGTGACACCAATCTAAATAAGGGAGGAAGGAAGGCTTAATCAGCCTGTCACTGACCAGTTATTAACATTTTAGAACAAGGGCATTAAAGGAGAAAATTCTGAGAGGTCAATTTGTACTTCAGGAGAGAAGCCAAAAAGATAAGGAGGGAAAACGAGGAGGAGAAAAGCGGCGCCCGCCAGCCAGCCTTCACGACGCCGGCCGTGAGACCGACGTGGATCCGCGCGCCGTCGGGGCACCCGAAAAATGCAACGGACCCGAGACGGTGACGGATGGGCACGGGACCTTGCGGAAAGGCGTTTCGCCCCACTGGGGTCTCCAGCTGAAGCCAAGGTTTCCGCTCACGCCCTTGGCAGCCGTGCCCCCCCCGCCTCCCTGAGCTCACTCGCGGCCTCCACACCCCGGAGGCGGCTGCGATTCATCGGGGCCGCGTGCGATTGCTCTGCAAAGCCCTGTGGGATGAAAGCTGTGCGCGCAGATATGGTTTATCCCTTCCAACCCCTGATGATAATCCAGGATTAGTCCTTCCAGTATGTGATTACGTTTTGCCCGCTCTCTTTGAAACGACACCGTTCTGGCCCTTTTCCCCGCAGCTTGTCCCACCGACCCTTAGGAAAACTGTTTGCCAGGCTCCGATTAAACCCTGCTCGCAGCAAAGTCGCACCAGGATCCCGAATGACTTGACGCGCGTGTCGCTCACGATCTGCACCGAGCCTCCTCTCTGCTCCTCGCCCCGCCGCGGAGCTCGGCATCCGAAACACCCGTCACCTCGAACGGCCCCACAGGGACCACGCAGGGACCAGGCGCGGAAGTGCGTGTATTCGTCTCCCATGATAAATAAGCAGCTTTGCCTGTGACAGTGGCTTCTGGCTGTTGTTCCCCCAGGCAGCTGGATCTATAGAGAAACATCACCCGGGCTCCGTTCGAGAGCACGGTGTCAGCTGGGAAGCCGGCACCGCTGCTCCCCATTAGGTTTATTCACTATATGTGTTGCTGGGCCATTAAAGAAGCTGTGTGATAGCTGTCTGGTTGTTTGCAGGAGTGGCAAAGCAGCGGGAGAGACAGCAGTCGTCCCTCAAATCATTTCTCCAGGGGGAATGGAAAGGGAGAGAAATAAAAAATCTAAAAAATAAAATAAAACCCGCAGCGGAGGAGTCAGAAGGGCCAACTTTGCTAGTGTTTGGGATTTTTTTTTTTAAGAGAGGAGATTTGTTTTGTTTTGTTTTCAGTCTCGTTATTTGCAGGGAACCTGACTCCGAGGTGTTTGGATGCCGGAAGGGCTCGGGATGTTCTTTGGGACGGCGGTGCCTCCGGGCATTAAAGCAGGTCCTGCCAAAATAAACACGGGAAGGGATCCTTTGCCGGGGTTGAATGCTTCGCGATGTAGCATTTGCATCATGGAGCTGCCTTCGTCCTCCAGTTCTGTTACACGGGCCAGTTCCTTGCGTGGTACAGACCTTCGCTGCTGTGATCTGGAGGGGGTCCAAAGGCCGAAAGGATGCGCCCAAGGCCAGGCTGTGGATGAGAAACACCCAGCATATCGTGGCCTCTGGGGGAGCGGCTTGTCCTCCTCGTCCACCCTGCTTTTTCTGCCTCCCTGATGGGATACACACCACCAGGACGCCCCTCAAGCCCTGCCATGAGGTTTTACTCTGTGGCTCGAGCTGCTTTGCAGGCAGATATCCCTCCTTTCCCCCTCTCCTCTTATCCCAGACTCCCAGAAAAGAAAGGCGAAAAGGAATTGTCAGGGTGGATCAAGCTACCTTTGCAGACCTGCCACCAACCCCCAGGTGTCTGATTAGCCCCAGCCAGCATCCACTGCCCTGCGCAGGCACCGTAATTACTGCTCATCCCGTACTAACCGACTCAGCACCACTAATAAATGAAAAAAACCACAACCCCTTACGTCTGGGGGTGTGCAAAGGAGAGTGGTTAACTGTGATGGATTTTTCCGCCGCAAAGGCTGCTGCATCCTCCAATGCCTCTGGTCCAGGGCTTAGCATAGCCGTGATATCCCCAGCTGGGCTTTGGGGGCCGAGCGAGGATGCTAAGTCCATAGCAATTCATTGGAGGAGGTGGGGGGGGAAAGTAACACCGAGCCTTCAGTCCCAGCCCTCGTTTCTCTGATAGCCCTTCTTGCAAGATTTGAATCCATGAAAGATGGTTTTAATACCCGGTGTGCCGCAGGGATGTTTGTTTGGCGACAGCTCGCGTTAAAGTCAACCAGCCCGAATCCGCCCGATAAATCAACTGACGCTGGAAGTTGGGCTCACCATGATGTGCATGGGAGAGGAGCGGGGCAGATGGATGGATTCTATTATTGCCATTATTATGATTATTATTATTATTATTATTATTATTATTATTATTTATTGGGCAAATGGAAGGAAAAGCAATTCTTCCTCCTGGTCCAAAGGCCCAACTGCCAGGGCTGGCTCGCAATGACAGAGCGCTTCACAGCAGCACAATAACGGCAAATTATAAATCATCGCCTTTTGTTTCGGATTGAATGCCGCGAGTCAGAGACTTGCCCTCCGCTGCCTTCCCGTAAACAGGTTGACGTGCAGAAGGGAAATAGATGCCAGCGCTGACCCCATGCCCAGTGGCGATGATGGGGCCGTGACGCCCCAACTGCCCCCCAACAGGCGCGGGGCAGAGGAGCTGGGGTTGCCTGCAATGAGCCAACCCAAACATCAACACGGAATGTTGAATTTGGCTTCCCTTTCCCCATTAGAGCTGATTACACTAATTGACATGTTTGTTTGGGGTTGGATATATTTTGTTGTCCTTTTTTTAATCATTTCATTTGGGTTTTTGGAGCTAGAACAACGTGGTTGTTGCCAAACGGTTGCAAGAGCGGCTGCTTTCCGGGGGAGATCCCAGACCTACGGGGACCGGCCACCTCCTCCTGCAAAGCAGGGCTGGGAGGAGCAGAGCCTTTTATACCAAAGGCACCACGTCCTCGAGCCTTTTTGGCACCCTACTTCTTTTGCAAAGTGCCCTGAGCCTGTTTTGAAAGGATTAGCTACCTCCTAGCCATTCAAGTCATGGCTTTCCATGAGAAAATTTGCCTTTCCAGCTCCCATTTTCCCCAAGGAATTTCATATCTCGCTCTCATTCCTCTAGTAGATCTGGTTAATCTATACAAAGCAGAGATGCGGGGATGGTGGAAGCTGAGGAAATGCAGTATGTGGTACCCGGAGCCCCCCAGAAATGCTTTGCCCATCCCTTGGATGCAGCCTCCACTGGGATGGAGCACCTTAGCCAAGCGCACAGCTGCCAAGTAACTGAGGTTTTCAGCCGCTGCAGCAGTGAGACACCAGTGTTCACACACTTTAGTCGCTTAAAACTAAAATAAATGATCCCCTTGGATTAAACAGGGCCGTGGCTGTGAAGTTCATTTGAAAGCTATCACCGTCGGGAGCGTCGAACTGCCCCCAGCCTGCCGGGGCGCGACGGGGAGAGCCGCATTACCTCCTCAATCAGCATTAAATTCCCGATCAGCCTGGCTGATTTTTGAAGATCTCCCATCTAAAGGTCGAGCAAATCATCTGCCGTGGAGGCAGAGAGAGGGGACAGCAGGGAAGCGGGCACTGGTACAGCGAGAGCGAGGGACGTCGCTGCCGGCTGTGGACCATCCTGGGCTCCATTTCGGGAGCTGTTTCCTGATGCTGCCTGAGCCCAGGGACCAAAAGGAACAGGCAAACCCCTGAGGCATCCCTAAATCCAACAAATCTGCAGTTTTCTGAAGAAAATAAAGTCTCTCTGAAAGGAGGGCGATGCTGAGCAACGAGAACGTTGCACTGCCCAGAGCAAAAAGCCTTTGTTAAGTGGAATTTCTTTTCTGTATATCTTATATACGAGGTTTTTGGGGAAATAGGGCTTATTCTGGTCCAAAAGCCAAAACCTGAAACCATTAACCAGAAAAGAAGCAGGAGCACAGCCCTGCTTCAACCAGGCTCGGCCCTGCCTCTGTCTTCCTCCTCCTCCTCCCCCTGGGAGCATCCCGCTTCCAGCCCCGCATCCCCTCTCCCTTCGCCGGGCACCCAGAAGGCAACCGGACCCCCAATAACCCTCCACCGCGACGCACAGCAAGCCAGCCACTGACCCGCCGCCCTCTTCCCTCATCCCTTCCACTGTCCTTAAAAAATCACAGCAATTCATTCCGGCATCCCTGTTCCTACCAGGCGGACGTGTGATAACGCGCTCGGCCCATTAGCAGATTAGTTATATTGTGCCGCGAGGCGCTCGGCGAAACCATCAACGAGGCACTTACAGAATTAGGACCCAGCGTTTAATCGCTTTGCTGGTGGCTGAGTGTTATTAAATTCTCCCGAGTTCAGCAACTTCGTAGCCTGGCTCAGGGGTTGGTTTTTTTTTTTTTCCCCTTGCAAGGCTCAGAGCAAAGCTTGGAGCTTTATTTGAGGTGCTCAAACCCAGCAGTTCTTCCGATGCTTCGTCCATACTGCTGTGCTCCAAAGGAAGGCCAAGGCTGGGTAGCTTCATTTAGAAACGAGAGAAAAAAAATAAACAGAGCAAGAGCACAGACTAGAATATTAATATTTAATCGCAGCAGGCCAGAGGTTGCCGAGGCAATCGCTGTTAAATGTTATTGAAACAAAGCATCCATATTCCCACTGTAGGGGTAGTTTAGAAGAGCTGCCTCTCTCCAGTCTGCGCTCAGGATTGGTGCCACGAGTAAATCTTCCTGTTGGGAATTTTCCCCATCGAGGGCATCCCCAGATAAAAGAGGGGTTCAAAGCTGCTCTTTGCAGGAGCCCTTTCTCTCTGCATCAGGGCTGGCTTTGAGGACACGTGGATTTCCCGAAAAAAGCGACAGATACGCTGGGGAAAAAGCGAGAGCCTCATACACCGGGTCTCTGCGTGTTAGGGGATATACATTCACATACGTGGCTTTCGCAGTGGGTTAGTACATACTGGAGATGCACAGAAGCAGAGCGGACAGCCCTCTTGCTGTCCTTGTCCATGTCTTGAAGAACCAAGAAAGGCTTTCTCCATCCAGCTCGCCTGCCAAGCACTCCCTCTACCTTCTCTCTCCACTGTCTCTCTATCCAATATAAGACCGTCATCTTAAATAGATATATAAAAGCAATGAAGTGGTCCGTGCCTCTGCCGGTGTTTCACGGCTCCACTGATTGTTGGTGGCAATCTGCCCGCGCTTCCCGAACCTTGGGCCTTGGAAAGACCCAAGGAGATGTTTTGAAAGGACCTTCAAGGGTCGGCGTCGTGTCTCAACACCATGCTGCTTTAAATCCTGCAAGGGGTTAAGTCTCGGGCAGCAGCTCCTCACCACCCGGTTTGACATGTCATTAGCAGATTTGATATCTCACTTTTGTCAAAGCGGGATTTCTTCCCCGAGAATGAATTCTAATTTTTTTGCCCGCACACAAATCATTAGCCTGGCTCACCAAATGAACTGCTAACGTTTCCTGTCACCTCCCACTCCTCACTCCCTGCAACTCCTTCAAGCTGCTGCAATCAAGACCATGAAAAGCTAATCAATTAAGCCCCAATGTATGAAGAGCTCATGAGCCACTGTGAAGAACCCAATACATCATTACCGAGCTTGTGAAATTTCTGCCTGAAGAGCAGATGTGTGGAAAGCAAAAGCACACTGTGGCCCAAGGTCCTTTTTCTTCAGCCCTACCTTCATCTCAGTGCTCCTGGCTGTGTCAGACATCTCTTACTCCTCAAGTGCTTTACAACTGGGAGAGGGTGGCAAACGTTCTTCTTACGTCTTCTCGCTGGTGGCAAAAGGAGGTATTGGGTGGAGGCTAGATCTTTCATTATAATAACGTTGAGGTGCTGCTTATGCCCCAGGTGAGCTCATCATCCCCACGTAATTGGGGTTTTTTCCCATTGGAAAATCTCTTTGTAGAGGACTGAAGAGGGTTTCCTTCCCCCTTTTCAAGTGAAATCTCCAGAATCGCACAAAACACATACCCACACGGAAAAATCTCCGCTCCGAACAACCTCTGCTCCAAGCTGCCAGCCTCAGCCAACCCTTCCCCTAAAGTTAAACCCAAGCATCTGCATCAAAACACACAATACAGAGCCTGCCTGCCCTCAAATTTTAGATCAGAACAGTTGTCTCCATGGAAACCCAAGCTTTTGCTTTTTTCTTCCCTTTCTTTTCCCCCTTTTCTTTTTTTCAGTCCAGAAACCAGAGCACCAGAGCATGGAGCAACCCAAAGGGTGAGGTAAGAGAGTCCATTTTAGGCACTGGGTTTCGGCACGGATACATCTTATTTTTCTAGACGAAAGCTGTTTGTACAGAATATGCCTCCATGCGTTGTCCAAGCAGAACGCCTCAGTTTGGTTAAAGAAAAGGGTTTTTCCATGATGTGTTGGATGTGGGCTCCCAGGTCGTGAACCACGGCCGGACAGCCCCGTGTCAGCCTCGTACACACCTGAAATCCAGCTCTGTGGGTTCCCAGACCGAGCCCCTCTGGCTTTTTGCTTGAATTGCCTTGAAGAGAGGCCGGCTTCACTCCTGAGCGTGAACATCGTGAATCTGATGAAGGTTTCTTCACGCCCTCAGAGTGGCTCTTGAGGCAGATGTCCCCATGGGCTTGGGCAGGTCTGAAAACGTCATGCCTACAGGAATGAAGACAAGACTGCACCTTCCCAATTAGCGTTAGTCTATAGAGCTAACTATCTCTCCAAAGGGCAAAAACTAAATTTCACATCCAAACTGCCTCAAAGGCCGCAGCAAGGTGCTGACGAGCAAGCTGTGGCTGGGCTCACTCAGCATCCTCCAGTACCAGCGCCCTTTCTCAAGGTCGTTCATCTCATCCAGGATCTCATGTCTTCCTCAAAGCATTTGGCACTGGCCACCTCTTGGAAAAATGCCCCCAGATTATCATCTGCTGATGAAAGTTTGGGGGTTTTAGTAGTAAATACACGCGCGGTGCTGCACCTCTTTTGGTGGAAACTGGAGTTGTCCCTTCTGTACATACTCCAGATCATTATTAAGGATGTCCCAGCACCTGACATCTTTTGAGGCTTTATCCGGTGCTCTCAGCCAGAAATTTCTTCCCATAGCACAGCCGAGATTCTTTCTCCTACCCTCGGGAGCCTGTTTTCCAGGGCTGCCATCTCAGCCACATATGACTTTAATATATACGCACACGGCTGGTTTCTGAAGGCCGTGTTGGTTTGCAGGATAAAAGCTGCTTTATATGAATGCCATTATCAATAGGTCTTGAGTATTGCTGGACTTCCTAATTACGCCTGACGACATGCCAAATTATAGAAGCGAAGTCTAAGGTCAACCGTGGAAAGAAATTAGCGGCGGCTTCTGCCTCTTAAGGGGACAGATGGAAACCGCAAATGGGTCTACAATTTTCGGCAGGCACCCCGACCTTTCCGCACTGCGCTTGGAGCTGCGCAGCTCTGCTCCGCCTTGCACAAAATGTTCTGGAGCGAGACTCCGCACATTTCTCTGATTTAAGAAGTTTGCGATGGCCCTTTCCTGGCAAGTAATATTTACAGGTGAAAATGCAGGGTGATATTTAGAGGTAAGTGGTATTTATAAGTACATATGCAGGGAAATGTTTACAGGCAAGGTACTCCTGGGTAATTATAGATCAATACTTCAAAGCAGAGTAAATAGGAGGTAAAAGACCTTTGCCGGTATGTTACAAATAAATATTTTGATATAACAGATGCACCTAACTACGTGGAGGCTATATGGAAGAGATAAAGATTAGAATTTAGATGGAGCCCTTTTGCAGGGAGGCGAGGCTGTACCGTCAGCAGCACATCCGTAACTCTGCAACATAAGAGCATTCGAGCAACACCATCAGATGAGTCCCACGGTCCATCAAACCCGGCGCCAGGTTTCCGAAAGCGGCTCCTAGCCGAGGAGCAAGCCAAGAAGAGAAGGTCAGAGAAGTCTTTTTTTCTCTGTTTAAGGAGCCCTGATGGCTCCCCACCCCACCACCCCTGCACATAACCTGCGACCAGAGCCGTGTTACGCCTTTCTAGCTCCCTCCGACTCGCTGCATCCAAATCTCCCTTGCCGATCGCGCAGCGGCTCATGTTTGACAAAGTTCAGCCGAGCAACGAGCAGCCTGGAAGGCGCCGAGATCCCGTAGAAATCCCCATCCAATTTATCAAGTCAAAAATTCAGCCGGGTGGGAGCTAACTGGGATGAAGCTCTGATCAAGGCGGGAGATTACGGCGGAGCCGCTTACACAAATCACAGCTCTGACTCAGGGGGGAACGGCGGGGTGAAGGGGAGTTTTTCCAGAGCTAGGTATAGCTGGAGATAAGAGCCTGGTTTTGGTAAATAAAAATGCTGGGGAATCGCGTGTCTGATCAGTGTCCGCTCCCATCAGGCTTGCAGAAGCTGGCGGCATTATTTTCCAGGCTTTTCACCAAGAATACTAAGGGCGTTCGGAAAGGCAAGAACAAAGCTACAACTTTATTTGAGAGCAAGACAAAAGCAAACAAATGCATACCCAGAAGACCGAGCGTTGAAAGAGAGCGATAGACTATTCAGCCACCAGCTGAAGCGGCTCTTGGACAGCTTATGACTGTTAAAAAGTTTCCCAAGGAACAAATGGGGGGGTTTTTTGGTTTGTTTGTTTGTTTGCAGGGAGAAAACAAAGTGAAAGGATTGCTGATGCCTTTAGTAGTAAATGAAGACAAATATCCCCCAGCCACAGAGATTGCTGGAACGGGCAAAACACAGGTTACATCATTTTGGAAAGCGTTTGAGTGATGCTTTCAGGGTCCTCAGGCTTATTTTCCAAAGATGAACTCTTGTGCCTCAAATCCCCGGGGGATCTGACACAAGCTGCCGCTCTCGGCATCACGGCTTGGGCACCGGCGCGCGTCGTCTCAGGAAAAACTCCTTGCTCCGAAGGTGTCAGGAGCCTCGGAGACCCCTGACGCCCTGGTAGTCTATCCCAATGGTTTCGCATCCTCAGTGTTTTGGGAAAAAAATGTGGTTTCTCTTTTAGCTTCGGTCTCTCTCTGCCGTCAAACTGTTTGTTCCCATTCTGCTGCTCTCTGAAGGATTAAAGAACCCCGGTGTTTCCTCCGTGTGCAGCTAAATACACATGGTAATCAAGTCCCCTCTCTGTCTCCTTTTTAATAAATCAAGCAGATGGAGCACTTTAAAGCACTTTTTGGCCAGCCCTTGAATTATTTTTTGCGGCTCTTTCTCAGCCCTGGCCTCGCATCCGTGGTGCTTTCCCTGCAGAGCGCAAGGAGGGCTCAGCCACCACCTCTCCCCATCGCCACCCCGCCGATGTCCTCTCCCCGGCTATCAGGATCGGAAAGCTGTGGCCAGCCTCGGCGAGGTTTTATAGTTTCAAACCTCATGCCAGTGAGATACTTGGGACAGCTCAGCCCATTAAATGAAAAGAAAGACTTTTAAATTTACTGCCTCCATCGACGCATAAAGCCCTCGGCGTCCCAACAGCCGCTGCCCAGCCAGCATCACAACGTAATAGCCTTTTTCTTTTTTTTTTTTAAAAAAAGCAAGAGATAATAATTAAAGATTGGATTATGAGCTAGCCCGGCAGCACAAAAAAGACACAACTTCATCGTATTACACAGCATCAAAATTAATTAGAAGCGTGTTAATCTCTAATCTAGGAAAATATTGCAGGATCTCTGGCCTCAATGTAACATCCCCCACACGCTGATTGACAGCCTGCCCCTTTGAAAGCCTCCCTGCATCATCCCCGCAAAGAAACCTTTGTGAAACTCTGTGTAATCAATGTTGCTTTGATTAGTAAGAGCTTCCAGACGCTCTGGCAGACAGCTCCCACGACGCCCGCTGCGGATCGCCTTTGTGTGCGCAACTCGGCGCTTTAAGAGAGCTGTTTTAGCAGCGTGAGGGAGTCAGGTCCCGCTCCTGGTCCGCCGGCGAATGGGCACTTCAGAAGCTTAGGAGCAGATACGAAGGCGCCCAAACTCACGCTGATCGCTCGGTGCCGTTGGGAGCAGGGATGGGGAGTGCCGAGCGGGGAGGAAACACCAGTGGGAGAGGCCAGGATGGACAGCGGGTGCGTGCGGCGGAGATTTTCCGGCGGTTTGTTCCTTTCTGCTTTGCTTAACCAAGCGAGGTGGCTGCGGTCTGGGCGGAGGAGGCTTCGAGGTGCCGCTTTACCCCACGTCGGCCAGGATTTGGGGACTCTGCCGAAGTGCCGGCCCTTGGGCTTCATTTGATTTTCCAGACCCATCCCTCGCTTGCCGCTGTTCCGCATGAGATGCTGAGCAGGGCTCTGATCCAGGAGCGAACGCTGGGCCCCCCAGACCCCAGGTGCGGGTCCGTCTGCCTCCTCTCCAGGTGTGCTGAAGGCGGACGCGCGGACTCAGAGGCGCCCGAGGACCACGGCGCTCTGTGAACTGAATTTCAACAGGCGGTTGGTTATCGGGGCTGCGTAGACATCAGCAACAAGGCTTGAAGCGTCGTGCGGAGCAGCAAACCGAGCACAGCAGCATCACCATAATTTTAGCGTTTTTTAAAGATACCCCTCAGCTCGAGTAGCCTAGAAAACTCTGCGTTGGGCACGGGAGGGCTTGGGGTTTCGGGGGGTTTCAACCTCTAAGGAAGAACCCGGAGCCCAGCTGCTCTCAACAAAGCTGTCCAGCTGCAACAGCAGTGCCCCTAAGTCGCCGTGCTTTCAGGCGACAGCTCCTCTCCCCATTTCCAGCTTTGAGCTTCACTTACAAAGCTTAATTCCCTTTGGGGTCATCACCTATAAGGTCCCGTAGGGTGACCTGAATTTGGGACCCACTGGCCAGTACTTCTATTTCTCCCAATAACCTGGAAGAAGCAAGGAAATAGTGGTTGCTCAACATCTTTCATGCGGGAAAGACAAGACGCTTCAGGGCAGCAGGATTTTACGACCTGATCTAAATATTTACGTTATTCTAGCGAAAAGGGGCTTGAGAGCAAACCAAAGGAGCCAGCCCGGGTTCCGTCCCTGCGCGATGAGATGTCATTCAGCCAAGAGAAGTGCAAGGTAATGCGATGTGGGAAGACCGCTTAAACTATTCGTGCGCCGCAGTGGTTGCCGAATTAATCGTAGCCTGGCAGGAAAACACCCAGGCATCCTGCTGGATAACCTGATGGAAGGATCTGCTCTTAGCCAAGCAGCAATTAGGAAGGGAAACTAGTCATTAAGCTGCCTTAAGACAGGGATGGGAAGTTTTAATGCTATGTTGGTCAGCTGGACAAATTCGGGAGGGTTTGACTCTTTCCCCCTTCACCTTTGGAACAACCTGCCCCAGGACACCTGGAGGACTGCGATCGCCGTCGAGCTGGGATTGCCCACGGTTTGATGCAGACAGGCTTGGCGCCTGCCAAAAAACCAAGGATAAATCCGACGTCCGGCAGGCTCATTGCTGCCATCGAGACAGATGAGGCTGCTCAGAGCCAGGCTCCACGCGGTACATCAGCTCCTGTAACCTTACCGAGCCAGCGAGGCTCCCTCCACCTCCCTGAGCAGAGGACAGGTACCGAAGATTGAAAAGACTTAAATTTGTTTCTACAATTTGGGTATTGCAGTTCTTAAACCGCAGGGATCAATTTGTTATATCTCCGGGACACCAGCGTGAATGTACACACATAAATACATACGAGAGCCCGCGCGTGTATACGGTTCCCTCTCCCTGCTTTAAAATATCCTGCCAGTCTCGTCTTGATCCTAATTGCTGCTACACATTGAGTTTATATCACAGACATGAATATATATGTATAATCTCCAAGACATCCTCCTTGCCAGCTGATAAATGCAAAGACGCGTAGATCACCGTTTGGGTGTCACCTGCTGTCGCTTGACCTTTATGGAAGAATAAACCGCAGCCATTTCCCTGCTTCATTGTGCACGTGTTGATGTTAAACGTATACACCATTTGAGAACGTGGTGGGTGTTGCCCACAGTTTATATCCCTCGGGGTGCCAGTGAGCGGGGCTTAGTGATGAGGTGCTGCCAGAGAAGCATTTTGAAGGGTGGGAGAAACACGTGGAGAGTGACGCTACTTCCACGCAGCCCCCCTGAGAGCTCTCTCAAAGAGGGTTTGCGGGACTTGAGGTGAGAAAATCCCTCTCGATTCCATCCAGAATATCCCTTGGGGCAGTTATCCATCCCATCCCATCCCATCCCATCCCATCCCATCCCAATTCACAGACTCTTTCCTTACTGTCCTGCTTTCCAGACCCCCGATGACCCTTTTATCCCTCAAGTGCTGCCCTGGGTGGAGGGGTCTCTGAATTTTCAGGATGAAGAGGGCAGCAGCCGCTCACCCGTTCCCCCTCATTTCCTTGGAGCAAAGCAGGCGAGCATAGAAAAACAGGTGCACGAAGCAACGCGCTGTTTGCTGCGACAGAAAGGTAGAAGCCGCAGGTCATGGTCTCACCAAGCACAAATCAGTCCAGTTCACAGCAGGATCCATCCTCCCCTTCTTGGCTGTGTCTTCGAAGAGATCGATAGCGGAGAAGCAGGAGGCCGGTTTACCAATACAGTCTGGATGTGAAAGCCGAAGGCGACCTAAATATTGACCGTGATGCTCACGAAGATGCTCACTGAGAAACTGCAGCTTTACAGACCCCGGCGGCTGCTAAGCCCCAGCCCTCCCTGGCTGGAAAATGCAATAATTAGGGAGCTGGTGCACTCCAGTTCTGAATTTTCATCGGTTTAATGAGCCTCTGCGTGCGCGTGCAAGCGTATTCACACGCCTCTCCCTGTAATTGCTCTTCAATCGTCCTGAATACGGCACTGACGCAGCCTTAAAAGTACGTGACCGGTCAGGGATGGGCTAGATTCGGTCCGGGACGAGCCCATGGGCCGTGGTGGAGCTGCAGCAGCTGGATCCAGCTTGGATGGAGACACATTTTGGGTTGCATCTACCTGTCCCGGGGCCCAAAGCAACACCTCTGCCCACGTATTTGTCGCTAAATCAACACGTCGGCTCACATGGCAGAGCTCAAGGCAGCTGCGTCCCGTGCAAGCAGCGATTTGAAGGGGTCTACCTAATTTAAGGCCATTTTAAACTCATAGGGGCCCGTGCAGGGAGAGGAGAGCTGCACTCTGTGTCCCCGCTCCGTTTCTGCCGCATTTCCTTCCCGACAACGACGACAAACCAAATCTGGTGTGAAGGGGGGTTAGCTCCCTGCAGAGCTTTGCCAGTTTCTGCCAGCTGGTGATTTGGCCCGTGTTGGACTTAATAATCTCTTTCGTCCATCGGATTTTATTGCAAAAAAAAAAACCACGGACAAGTTATAGAAAGCAGCCGAATGAGAGCGATTTGATTCGTGACCCTTCTCGATGGGCATTTAGTGAGTTTTTTTACAGCCCCTCCTTAAAAGGCAAGCAAATCCCCAGAGGAGGGGGGAAAAGTGTTTAAAACACAAATAAATAGGCTCCGAGTCGAAGATTATGGCTTCAAAAGGGGGCAAGGGGCCACGAGAGCCATCTGCCCCGGGGCCGCCTGCCTTGCCGCAAGCCCTGCAACCCCTTTGCCAGCAGTAAGGGATCTCAGAGAAAAGCTGAGCTTAACTAGAGCCGTTCTGCCAGCTCTGAATATTGTTTCTCCCCTTGCACGGGTATTTTCTCCATCGTTTACTCCTTGCTTCATCCTTGAGTCCAGCAGAAAGCGACGTAAAGCTCCTCTCCACCTTAGGTGCATGCAATGGGTGCTGCAGCCTTTTGAGGCTACGCTGGGACAAAAGTGCCCGAGGCGAGACATGGTGCCCTGGCTGCTCCAGCAACTTTCTCACCGCCCTCTTAAGGTCTGTTTTGGGTTCTACAACTGCCAAAGTGCACCTCTCGGAGCGAGGATTGGACCTTCGTGCTGAGGTCAGAGGGCAGGGAGGGCAGGCGACGGGGATGCCCGACACGTAGGCGGCGCAGGAGGACATGGATGGACAGGGGTTGGCAGCGGCGCTCCTACGGATTAAAAACGTCTTGTTTGGTTCTGGTGAGTTCTTCAGGTGAAAAAAAAAAAAATTTGCAGTTTACATCTGCTCGGGAGAGATGGGTTTGTCTTTATCGGCTGCGCTCGTTAAAGATCCTGGCGAGGGGAGAAATCCTGACATGAGTGATTGGGAAACTCAGGTGATGGAAGAGGGAGAGCGAAAGGAAAAGGGTTTTTTTTCTTCTCCCCTGCTGAAGACAGCAGGAATTGGGGAAGGATTGACTTAGCACTATCCATCAGGAAAAGACTTTCCATCAAAAAGTGAGTAAGAAAAATAGCACCTGGGAAAAAAACAAGAAGCTTGCAAGGAGAGCAGCCCCGCTCGGCGCTGCAAACTCTCCTCGGAGGTCGGCAAAGTCTTTTCATGGAAGGGCTCGGTAGCGCCGGGGGGACCTGTGCAAGGCAAGGAGAAATTAAGCGTTATGAAAAGAGATGAAACGGGTGAGGCGGGGTGGAAGAAAAGAGGACCCCCCGGAGCGTTTTGGGAACAGAGATGTTCTTCGTGCTGGATGAAAGGCGGGGGGATGTCTCGCTCAGTGGCTCTTTGAAGATTCGTCTGGTCGCTAAGGGCTTGGAAAACGATGCTGGCAGCCTACTGGGTCTGCTTTGGCCCTGGGAACAAGCGTCTTGGGGGATTGCCATGGACATACCCTCATTTTAGCTCAAGGCTGGGGTCCGGCTGCCCGCCGGCGCGGTGATGCCGAGAAAGCCCTAAACCGGGAGGATTCCAAGGACCTTTTTTGTGTTTGCAAAATCCCAGCTCAGGTGCCCCACGAGGGAGGGAGTTGGAGCGGTTTGGGGCAAGGAGAGCTGTGGCACGGTGGGAAACTCCGCGAAGCGCTGACGCAGCCCGGCGGGGGCAGAAAAGCAGATTTTTCCCAGGATCCTGGAGGAGACCTTGCAGAATTTGTTGCAAGCCAGGAAAGCATAGAAAAGTCGATGGAGTGAGGCCGAATTTGAAGGCAAGGATATGCCCTGCAAGGGCAATGAGATCCGCTACCAACCCTTTCCATCACTCTCCTCTTTTGTTCTGTGTTTTCTCCGGTTTAATCGGTTCCTGGCGCTGATCGCCTTCGTTGCCACCCGGTCGCGCAGTGGGGAAGACCCTCAGAGGGTCCCCTGGGAGGACACAGCTCGGTCGCATCCAGCCCCAACATTTCACTCGTTTTGGGTCCCGTCAGGATTCTCGCAAAACCAAGCGCGGCATTTGCATTATGCAAATTCGGCATATGCAGATGAGCCCTTCCGAAAATAATATGCAATCAGGCAATTAACGACCGCCTTGTCTTTAACACAGGTAATCTCAACTCCTGCAACTCTTAATTTTGGATTGCCCGGCTCGGCAACCTTAATAACGTTGTTTTAACTCCATGGTAGCCGTTTTAAGGCGGATTTTCCCTTTATTTTCCTGCCCCAAGCCTTCACTGCCACCCACCAGCTGCCTCTCCCTCTGCTCACCCGCGGAGCGGAGGATGACAGAGGGATGCTTTTCTCACAGCAGATAGTACAGCCATAAATTTCACTTATATCCAGTAAAACACAGGCATCCAATTAAAGCCATAATCCTATAAACCTGCCAGCAATCAAACACACTTTTAAAAATCAAGCCCGACAGGTACTTTAAATCAATACATCCAGGTAACAACTTGCAGTTCGTAGGATCTTCTGACACCGCATCTTTTGCAGCTCCGTAATAAAAACAACAAATATTCCGGTCTGTGGCTTGTTCTCACGGCTCTTCCCCCTTCTAGCTTCACCAGAGCAGATTCCTGAGTGGTGAGTGATTGAGGGGAATCAAGAGGAGGTTGAGTCTGTTGTAAAAATTCACAGCCGAAGCCTGATACAGCATCGCATCCCATGTTAGAAGACATCGCTGCGCTGTGGCTTCTCTCCGTTGGAGATGTTGAGCGGACGGGTGGTTTGGGATAGATTGTTATCGGTGGGATGGTTTTTTTTTCCAGAGGCGGGAGGAAAAATGAGCGGTTTTAATTTATGACTCGCTTTCCGATAACGGCTAAGGGCTCTGCCAGATTCGGAAACCTTTTCCATCGGGCACGGTACGAAGCAGTTGGCAACACGAAGGGACAGGGCAGGTGACTGATGCTAAGGGCCATCGTTGCCACTCATCACGCCGCCAGCAGCGCCGGGAAGAGAAGAGTCACGGGGTTTGTGGCCATTCGTCAGGCTGCCGCAGACCAATCGCCAGGCTTATAGTCTGTTTTCGGGGAGATTTCACCCCAAATAAGCCCAGTTTCCTGCCTCTTGAGGATGATGATGCTTCCTTGGGGCTCTGCGGACCCATGGCTGCTTGCGAGGAGCATGGGAAAATGAAAAAGAAAAAGGTTTATCGCCTTACCCGTGAAATTGGGCTGCCCAGGGAGTTGAGTAGCGCTGAGCCAGCATTCATCTCCCACCCCATCCACAGGTCAAAGCTTTTTTGGGGAAAAAAATGTGCTGTGGGTGAGGCGGTGCGTCGAGCGCCTCTTTGGCTCTGTCTCTACATGATGCACCTTGAACTTGCTCAAAATAGCTTGGAAATGATGTTTTCACCTTCATTTCCGAGGTCGCCTCGACGAGGCTGGCAGGCAGCGTAACTCCCGTGTTCTGCCTGCTTATCTCTATGTTATATTCTGTGTTGTTCAGTGTTAAAAATGGAAGGTTTTGCCAGATAGGAATCATGGAGGTCAGGGAAATGAGAGTCAGATGGATTTTACACCCTGCGTGCTCCCAGGAGCAATACCTGAGCCAGCTGAAGCCATGAACAAGCTTTCCAGCCACACCATTGTCTTTGCGGGGAGTTTAAACGCCATGCGTGCAGCAGCCGGGAAGTACGTTAAGCATACTCAAGAGCGCTTTAAACAGTTTTATTTGGGCTATTTTTTTTGTGTCCCTTCACCTGTAAAACCAGGTACTTCCATCACCAGAGTGCAAACGCAGTAAATGTGGCGGTAGTCATAAAAAAATCTTTTAGGCTGCCCTGGAATAGCTTTTCTAGACCTCAGAAAGTCCCAGCTTTAAAAAGCAGACGTTGAGACCTGCAGCGAGCCGGGAGCAAGCTGCTCAACCACACGAGGAACCAGCACGTGCCCCAGCCCAACGGATGGCAAATTCCCTTTCTTTTTTTCAGTCCTTTCCGGCAATAAACCCTAAGCTTGAAATTAATGACCGCTTCACGGAGAGAAAATGTAGCCATTGACCTGGGACTGAACCTCAGCCGTTCGAGGCAAAGCATTTGCTACTGTTCAAATGTTCATTTTCAGGAGTCGTGGAAGAAAACCTTGATCTTCGGAATACAAAGTGTTTCCAACGCCATCAAGTTGTTTCATCTCTTATTCTCGGAAGTTCATTTTGTGGGGAATGTCCAACAGGTTTTCACTCATTTAATACCAAAAGGCAGCCAAAGCAGTCTTGGGTGCAAATTTCCTGTGTGACTACAGCTCCAAAATATTATTGAATCGGTGGAATAACGATCCAAGCGACAGCCAAGTCAAGGATCCCAGGATCAGTATCCCAAGACCCACGACCTCAGCATCTCTCCAGTTATAGAAAAAGCCATTTTCCCTTTTCGCAGGTCGTTGGCACCTGGTCGAAGCGCAGAGTACATGGGAAATGACTCCCGTATTTGTTCCAGGTCCCGGATGAGCGAGGGGCAGAAATCCACCTCCCATCGACCCCTATAAAACACCATATTCATGACAGGCATCATGAAGAGGATCCACCTCATCTGGAGCATTTAATCTGCTGCAGACCTGGGGTTAAGGAGGGAAAGAATATAAATCTGTCATTTAAGGAGTCCTGTTTCCTCTCCTGGCTAATAGGATTATTCAAAAATGTTTTAAATCAAAATCCCAAAGCCTGTTGTTGGTTCTTAAATCAGGCTGAGGCTTTTTGATCTTTCTGCTGGATGTTAACTCCAAGCCAGAGTCCCAAACGTCTTCGGGGTTCATAGGCGGCTCCGAGCCAGATTGCTTGGAAGAAGTGGGGTTTGGGGGCTCACAAAAGGACTGATTTTCAATCTCAGCAGCCCAGGGCTGCTTGGAAAGTATCTCATGGGCTGGAGAGGCAGTTTTAGCGCAGCGGGTTTTGGTGACGATGCTGAGCTGCTCCCTTCAGTCCCACGGGATGCACTTAGTAAAAAGAAAGGATGCTGAAAAATGGGCATGAGTGCGAAGAAAGGCCCAGAAATAACCCAAGGGCCAGGGAAAATGCCTTGCAGTGGGAGACTTAAAGAGCTTCGCCTCTTTATCTTATCAAGAAGAGGAATGAGAGTGACTTGATTATGGCACACAAGCATCTTCTCAGGGAGAAAACACCGGGTGCGGCAAAACCTCTTTAATCCATCAGCCAAAGGCGTGATGAGACGCAAAAGCTGGAAGCCAAATCCATTCAAATTAAAAATTAGGCACCGGCTTTCTATTTGGGGTTCGGGTTTGGGTTTTTTTCCTTCGATCAGCGTGAATGACTAACCATTAAAACAAACCCTCGGTGAGCCAGGGCATCCTGCCGCTGTGCCGCAGCAGTCGGTCCGGGCTGGGTGGGAATCAGCAAAGGCAGAATATTGGGGTTTGTTGCAGTCCATTCGGGGGGTGCTGCGCTTCGGTGGCCTGAACTTGCGTTGATGTGCAAGGCAGAGGAGGGCTGCGGATCTTTCCAAGCCGTACCCAGCTCCTCCGCTCTCAGAGCCCTCTGCGAGACGGTGAAGTTTGCCACTTCCCAGCCCCTTGCTCTCATTGCAGCCCGCAGATGCATCTGATCCACGCTGCAGATAATGATAGAAAATTACAGTGTAATAAGATAATGGGATTTATTTATAGAATTTGCTTTCCAATCACGCCCACATGATATATGTATCCACACACGCGCGCACGCACGCGTGCACATACACACGGCACTTTCTATGTGTATAGATTAGCATAAGTGGTTGGCTTTGTGGAAGCAAAATGCCACCTGGGGGATGTCGAGATGTTCCCAAGTGGTTCAATACCAGCGAGAAGGGTGCTGGCACATCACAAATAGTCCCCTCATCATCATAACAATGACACCATATTTCCATGACACTTTTATTTCAAAGCACTTGAAATAAGAGCAGGGGGCGGGGGGTGGGGAGCGGGAAATAAATGTAAACTGCCACACAAACCCCAGCGTACGCGGAGACGAGGATTGAAATGTGATCACAGACTCGACCAGAGACAGATCCCGTCTCCAATAGAAACAAGCCAAGGGAAATTTAAGGAGGCAGCATGTAATTAGTTGGGGATGGTCAGCACAGCAGGACTCCTAACGAGCTTTCTCCCCACAGGGCGGTGTTAGGTTTAAGAAACCTAAGGTGCAGCAGGTCAGTGGGTCTCCCAACGCCCAAACTGTCATGAAGAAGCCCAGCGAGTGCAAACCGAACGTGGTGAAGCACCATAATAACCCAATCAAGGGTGCGGTGGCTACTCCACCTCTTAATGGATTCCCAGCTGGGTTTCTCAGCCCACGCTTGAGCATCATGGGGCTGTCAAAGCTTCGGGATTTGCAGTCTTGGAGGATTCATCCTCCTGCTGTGACGCCACTGGATTTTACTCTTTCCTTCCTAATTCCTGCAGCAACCTGCATCCCAAAATACAGGTACGGGGTGAGGACAGAAGCTGTTAATCAAAAGGCGAACAGACCAGTCGCCCCCCAGCGAAATAATCCTGCGCTCTAACGAAGCATCGGCCACGGGCACGGGGATGTTTGCAGGCGAAATGACAGCAGAGTGGCTGGATCTCCGCATCCTCGGGTTGCTGCTGCTCCGAGCGTCCCCACCACGCTGCTCACCGAGCGGCCAGCCTGCTGCCGGGGGCCACCGATACACGGGATACAGATTTTTGGGTCAAACACCAACTTTTTTTGGAGGAAAAATCATGTTCAGCACCTACAGATTTACCGATAAATGCAGTGNTCCGAGCGTCCCCACCACGCTGCTCACCGAGCGGCCAGCCTGCTGCCGGGGGCCACCGATACACGGGATACAGATTTTTGGGTCAAACACCAACTTTTTTTGGAGGAAAAATCATGTTCAGCACCTACAGGTTTACCGGTAAATGCAGTGTTCCCATGTAGTTCACGTCTATGCGCGGCGCTAGAACAGGATTATACCTGCCCCTCCGCAACGTCTGATTATCCCCCTGGGACAGGCATGGGTGAGCATGCCTGCTCAGCATCCCAGCCCGCACATTAAACCCGTCCTTGCTGGGTGCAGGGAGGAGGTAGCAGGCATCACCCCCCCTTGTCTGCAACGAGGTGCAATTATTTTCCGAGGGCTGCTGAGCATCTCCACCTAGCCAGCTTCTCTGAGGAAGATCAAAGCCAACCTCTGATCGGGGGAGTCCGGCAAGCTCTCTTCACGGTGCAGGAGAACAGGGAGGAGAGAAAAAAATATAAAGAAAAGGGGGATAGCTGGGAGCAAGGGGAAGATTTCCATTATTGGGGCTGGATAAACCCTAAACAAACTCGTCTGAGGTTAATGTCTCACCTCTAACGACTCTATAACAGCGTGGTCAGGCTTTTGCAACCCACCAGGGAGCTGCTTTATGCCGATGGCTTTGGATGGGCAATGCAGGGCTGGCCGGACCCTGCCCAGCTCAGCCGCCCCCCTGTCCTCCAGCACCCCTAGCCTGTCTCATCCCGGCTTTGCCAGTGGGGCAACTGAGGGCTTTTTTCAGAAATGCAAAGGACCGAGAGGACCCAGATGATCTTTTATAGATGCTGTTGCCTCTGGCGGAAAAGCCGAAGCGAACTCCAGTGCTTCGCTCCTCCTTTGATTTCAGCACTTTTAACCAGAGAGGAGAGAACGATCCCCAAACCAGACCCCAGCCCTGCAGGCACCAGAGCGGATGCGGAGGCTCGAGGATGCCCCACCATCACGTTCCCTCCTGCCGACCACCCAGAAGCGATAAACTCACCAACACCACCGGTTTGGGGGCTCTATCCGGGCTGCAGTGAAGGGAGGGGAGAAGGTGAGGGACCGGCAGAGGTTCCCTCTCCCTTAAAATTCAGTTGTGCTCTATATTCAAATGGCAGCTTAATGAGCCTTTCCCTATTTCCAGCAACTTTATCACATCATTAAAGTGTAGGAATGAATAATACATCTAGCAGTTGGATTACGCTGAACTCTGCGAGGGAAGAGAGATGGCTGGAGGACAGGGCGCTGGGTTAGGGCGGTAGCCGTGCCGGGAAGAGGATGGAGTTAGTTTGGCTCTGATGTGCCAAACCACACGCAGAGTTATCTGCGGTCCTTCCCAGCAAGCTAAACTCCTGTTGTTTTAACTCGACGACAAAAAGGAGTTGCTCTTACCCAAAGCATCCCTCTTCCTTTCCTCTCTGGCCTGCAGAAATAAAGGAATACATTTATCTTTTTTAATTGTTTTAATATTATTTTTAATTACCGCTTCCAGCGAATTCATCCTCCGACACCGCGCAGTCAGTAAGGGGCTGATCCAAGAGCACAGGCTCCGTGCACGCTTCTGTCCCCAGCCCAGCTCCACCTCTTCCCGTCCTTAAAAACGAAGCAAATTGGGTAACAAGGTCTGACCCGTGTCACATCGCACCTCACTGAGGGCTGGGTCAGCTCTCGGCCAAATTATCGTGTAGCCAAAGAGCAGCACTCATTACGTCTGGATGGCTGGATGGACAGATGAAGGTTTTGCTGCTCTTGGCGGCAATATCTGTGGCCCGGGCACCCAAGGGTGTCCTGCATCCCAAGGTGGCCTCAACACGGGCTCAGCACTCCAATGGAAGAAAATAATCTCATTGTTGAAATGAAAGCTCAGTTAAACCAGGAGAAGAAGGCAAAAGAAGAAAGCAAGAGGCCAAAGCAAGCCACCTTTGGTTCAGGATGCGAAGCATATTCTCCCCAAGGGAAACAGAAGCAATTAACGCTGCAAAGATTCACAGATTTTGTTGTTTGGGGCTTTTTAATGAATAAATTGTACTCATCAAAACTGGTCTTTATATATATATATATGTATTTTTTTTGCCCATTGTTTGTGGGCATTGATTTATTTTTCTCTTATTTTTTCTGATTGTTACATTCCGGATGGTGCTTACTGATGTGAAAAAAGCCATCTTGTGTTGCTGATAAGTCTGGAGATAACCGCAGAGGTCAGGGAACGGATGGGGAAAGAGAAGAGAGGAAGGAAAAAAAGTTTCAACATCTCCAGCTCCATCCTCACTGCCCCTCCCCAACCTTCCCCAAACCTGCAGAAAAATAGCATCGAGTGGCCCAGAATGGTTAATTAGATATATTTCTCCCAGGGCCAGACCAGAGGGAGAAAGGAAGAAAACAGTTTAACTGTATTTCCTCGTTATCTGATCTCAGTCGTTTTAATTTGTGCTCTCTTTGAGGCTTCTCCTTGGTTTTGGAGGGGGAGGTTTTGTGTTCGTCTTCTGTTGGGTGTGTGTTCGGCTGAGTGATGGATGACACTGCAAGAAAACGGGAGGCTTTTCTCGCCCGGCCCAAGGTCACGCGTGACGGAGGGAGACGGTGCTTTCAAGGCGAGGAGGAAAGGAGGAGAGAAAGCTTCCTCTTACCAGATCCTAATAAAATAAACTCGCCGCCATGTTCCCATCATAAGCCAAGAACAGCCTCTTTTCCCCCTTCAATGATGGCAAAGCCAGTCCTAAGAGACGGGCCATGGGAACCCATGGCAACTGAAGAAGTAGTTGCTCGGTAAGAGACATCAGACTTTGAGGAGAAGAGGTTCAAGAGGATTGCACTGGAGACCCAGGGATGCAAGGGGCATACAGGGTGGTCAAGAAACAGCTGAACCCAGGAGCAGTGAGTCCCTAAAAGTGGAGGAAAGTCCCTTACTTGTTTTGAGGCTTTTTCTCCCAGCATTTCAAGAAGCAATTTGATAAAACGGCTATTAATTATGCCTGTCTTTGTTTGAGCAATTAAGGGGCCGTTTCACTTATGGGAGAGCCCAGATGAGCCTGAAAGAGGTTAAAGCAAAGCCACCTTAAGCTTAATCGTAAAAGCAGTTTCGTGCTCTGAATTTGGCCTCTGAAGCTGCATTTAGTCGCAAGACCAAGGCAGAGGTGTCTGCATCCTAAATGATCCAGAGAAGCAGAAATAAGGATGCTAGCAAACCTTTCGGTCACAAAACCGATGCAAAAGCAGAGCCACCCAGGAGGAACTGCAGCCCACGAAAGCCTTGCCGCCGTGAGGACAATATTACGGTTGCCAATCCAGAGTGAAACGGAGCCCTGCAGCTCTAATTAAAAGGGCCGCTGTAGCTAATGATCTGCCCGGTGCTAATTAACTTCAAAACATGGCGGCTCAATACGCTTTCCGCTCTGCTGCTGCGTTTGCCGTTGTTCGTGCGTGCAAGTGCTTTCTCCAGGTTTCTCCTCAGGTCGGCATTTTTCCCAAGCCATCGTCGGGATCACCTCCCAAGCGTGCATAGCTAAATCTTTTCAGACGTCTCCTCCTCCTTCGCCTCTCTCCTTTTGTTAATTTTATTTTCTTTTTTAATTTTCCCAGTTCTGGCTCCAAGTCTCAGAAATTGGTGACTTATAATAGAAGTGTCTTCTCAGCAGTATTTATAGCATCGAACCAGCGTGACGCTCACACAAAGTTCAGGTAGCACAGTGATTTAAATTTAGCTNTTTTCTTTTTTAATTTTCCCAGTTCTGGCTCCAAGTCTCAGAAATTGGTGACTTATAATAGAAGTGTCTTCTCAGCAGTATTTATAGCATCGAACCAGCGTGACGCTCACACAAAGTTCAGGTAGCACGGTGATTTAAATTTAGCTCGGGGAGGAGGCGAGGGTACGGCCATGTCCTTTGGGAGTGGATTTTCCCCGCTTTTCCCCCAGGCTGGCTATGGATCCACGCGCCGAACCTTCCATGGGCTGCTTTCATGGGGGTGATTGTGGACACAGGATGGGATACGGTCTTTGCATCCTGGATTTGAGTTGAAAATCGGGTCTCCATGTTGGGGAGAGAAACCATCAGCTTTAAGTATCCGGTTTGGGATTTTTTTTTTAAATTTGATTGCCTGCCATGGGTGAGGAGCTATTGCACAAGGGAGAAAAATATTTCCCAGCCCAAAAAACTGACCTGTGGAGTCTTTGCGCTTTGCTACGCCGGTCCGATTCCATCCCATCGCCTCCTCCTTGGAGACGTACAGTATTACAGGAGCGTGACTGGCAGCCAGCCTTTGCCATCTGCTCTGGCCTCTCATTACAGATTCACAACAAACATATGTGACAATTAGATCCTTAAAAACATCTCGTGGATCATATGCAATTGAAACGAGGGCATATGCTCTCTGCTCAATAAATCCCACGTCTGAGCTCGGTTTGCTCCTGAAGAAGACACCGAGGAAGAGGGATGAGGTGTTCCCCTCACCTACACTTGCGCATCGGAGGGAAGGTTTGAAAGAGAAAGCCTGCTTTGCTAGAGCAGAAGGGAAATAAATGGTGGTGAGTGAGGATTCTTGGAGGTACCTCGGGCTTTGCAAGGGGCTGAATCCTGTTAGTGACTAATCCCCTAAGGCCAAAAAGCGCAGACCGATAAGCCAGAAAGCGCACGGAGGCTCGTCTCAGATGAGCGCCCCGAGATCTGCGCAAGATCTCCCCGTGTCCTCCGCTGAAGAAGCAGCCCTGTGCGAGTGCTGCTGGTTGCACGAGTGACCGATTATGAGGACTGCTCTGAGTAGCAGTGATTGAATTGCTGTTCAAAAAGGAGCGGCTGAGAGGGAGGAGAACAGGAATAATAGTCACCGACTCCTCAGCAGCCCCCATAGACAGGCAGCGTTGGCATCGGGAGCACCGCTGCTTCATTGGTGGGACGCGTCCAAGGCGCAGAACATCACCCTCTGTGGCTGGAGCTCCTTGCCGCTTTGAACCCCTTGCAAACCACCAGAAAGTTATCATGGATGGGGCAAAAATCATCCTTGGAGCCTGGAAAGCCACCTATCAATTTTCCAAGCTCCACCTGCTCTTCAGCCTTTGGACCACTCACTCCCCCTGCCGTCTCGTGAGCTCAATAAATCCGTCCCACCACATGCCTGCAGACCTGGAGATACCCACTTTTTTTCCCCCTATTTCCTCCGCCAGCCCTAATTCAGCTCTCTGCAAAATTTAAAGCTCTCCTAACCTCCTCCTTTGCCTTCCCTCTAATAACCACACCAGGGAGAGAGCCCCACAGCGCAGGCAGCTGTGTGCCCGTAAATACCCCCTTGTGTTTCCCCAAATTACTGTTTCATTACTATCACCTGGCTTTGTTGTAGCAATAAATTGGGCGCGTGGCGTCTGCACATCAGCTTCTTTCAAGCGCTTTGATAAAGGAGGCCTCTGATGATACCTTTTTATTTTTCTTAGTTCCCTTCTGCCTCAGAAAAGGGACGCGCTGCAAGGTCGCCACGCCGGAGGAAAGCGATGTCGTGGCGCTGGAAGGCGTTGGTTGGTTAGTTTTCGTTTAAAAGTTTAAATCATCACGCCCCTGGAAGATGTTCCTGGGGTGAATCCAAAACAGAACCTTTGCTGGGGATTTTTGGTTGTCAGCAGACCACTGGGAGGAGAAACGGCTGCTGCAGCCGGGCTGGAGAAACGCTGGAAATCCCAAGCCGATGGGCAAATGCACGGGCATGGCGGTATTTCAGGAAGGTATTTCCTTCTTTCCTGAAGATTAAAACATGGAAGAATGAATACAATCGGTCATCTGCAACCTCAATCTCCATGGAAATAGAGGCAAGCTGAGATTTAGTTTAATGAAGGCGCAAAGCTTAAGGAGGGAAATAAAAGGGAAGCCTTGAAAAAAGCCCCTCAGGGGTTGGGAGACATCAACAGGGAGCTGGGACAGTTGGGGACCTCTGCAAGGGAAGCACTGGGCTCGTACGAGGTGCAAGGGCTGTGCAGGGATTTGCAATTTCAGGCTTGCCACTAACGCTGAGAAGAGCCTCCACGGGCTTACAAAGAAGATGCCTTAACGCAAGCGCCCTCCGCTTGCCTCTGGCCCAGCCCAGGTTTCTCCACACGCCAAATGAAGCACATTAGCCGTCCTGCGAGGAATATTTAGAAATCTTTGATAGGTGCCAGAAGATGGGTGGAGGGTGGATTTTGGGTTGAGGGAACGGAGAGTGTGGTAAGATGTACCTGGAGGGCAGTTTTTCATAGCATTGCGTAGAAAGCAAGAGCTGCTGGTGGGAAACAAGGGGCGTGAAGCGTTGCCCTTCACGGCGCACAAGACTTTTGGCGGAGCAGACGGCTGCATGCGAAGCGCAGAGAGGATTTTGTCCTCACTCTGCATCTCTTTTCCTCCCAGCCCAATGCATGCTTGCCAGGGAGAGGGGAAAAAGCACTTTTTCTGGAAATTGCACCGCGTATTACGTCGTGGAGGTCAGGTAACGGCAGGGGGTAAGCGATGGGTTTGGCGTTGCTGGTTGGGCGATGAAGGGTGGGAAGCAGCAGGAGTCGTGCAGACGCTGCTCCCTGGACTCCCTCAATTAATAAAATAATCCAAAATGCTGGAAGCAAATAACCCTGAGAAGCTTTTCCCACACACAAACGCCATCCCGCAGGGCTTCGTCCTCCTTCACTGCCAGTTACCGAAACGTTCGATCACAACCCGAAGCTGATAGCTCTCCACTGAAAATCACCCAGGGCCACGTACGGAGGAGGAAAATTCACCTCTTCAACCAGAACTTGTTGAAACTACTTGTGGATTTTATTTTATTTTTATTTTTGCTATCCTAAACTGGAAAAGAAAGCCAAATATTTTTTTAAAACCAATCATTTAGGTTTTCTTATGGAAAATCAAGAGGGTTTTTTCTAGAAATGCTTCTCTTTTTTTTTTTTTTCACTGTTGAATTAAGTCCTCTACTGGAAAAAGTTCCAGTTCCCCGTGAAATGCTGGCATTAACACTACCATCTTTCCCTATGAAAGGGGAAACTGAGGCAAGGGGACCTTTCTCCCCCGACTTTTGCAGAGGACGAGGACCCTGTTCTGTACCAAGAGCTGCACCTTCCCATGCCACACGATGCTAAAAAGGTTTCAAAACCACCCAAAATGCTCCTTTTCAGGGTATAATGTCTGTGTAGCACCAAGAGGAGCCGTGGATGCATGAATTAAACACTGGACAATATTGTGCCCGACCAACGGCTGCTGCCCGGGCATCACGTGCCGAAATCAGGGCAAGGCTCCGAAAATGCTCCCCCGTCTATACCTCCCCACCACCCCCCTTCCGCTCCTCCTTTCCTCCCCCTTTCCCCATCCCTCAGCCCCCAGTGAATGCCGCTGCTCAATATTACCCAAGGAAAAGGATGAAGAAGGAAAAACAAAGTCACCGGACTCCGAGACAGATCATGGAAACAGGAGTGATAAATCCTGAGAATACAGCCTGCACAGGGCGAAAAAGACAAATACTGAAATAAATATGAAAAGAAGACAAATTTGGGCTACAGGGCGCGGGTGAGCCAGGGTGAGCGAGGAAATTGCGCTAAAATAGACGAGGTTTCCTGGAGACAAAGGTAAAATTGGGAAAAATGAGATCTAAACGGAAGGGGGATCAATCACGAGGGCAGCAACGTCTGAGAATTATTGGGAATGAAGCCTTTCTAGTAAGTGAGACATCCCCTGCAAGACGGATCTGCCGCAAGCAACGAACACAGCCACGGCGACAAGGACAAAGCGCGAGCAGGGTACACACATTTGTTGGGTGACCCTGGCTTGTCCGCTTCTCCCGAAGGGGTTTCTGCAGCCACAGCCCCAGAGGGTTTGGCCTTTAGGAAGCTCCTGCTGCTTGGTTTTAGCAACGCCTCCCCCAAAAAGTGAGCTTTGGGGGAGGGAAGCTGTAGACGGAGCAGGTATTTTTGCGCCGGGATCCGTGTCTCCAAAACATCACAAGCTCTTCATTTCCTCCAAAAAAACATTTTATCTGGGAAAAGCGGGCTCAGGCTGCAGCTGCCTCCTCTGAAGCTCAACCATGCAAATGGAGCCAATTCATTTTGCCAAGGGTTTTTAGAAGAAATATTTCTTCCTACAGCTTCTTCCCAAGAAAAGAAGCCAGTTGCTAACCTCCCCGCAAAGGCACTGAATCCCCCACAGAGGGACCAGCGCTGGACCACGAGCCAGCGCTGCACCGGGGCATCTCTTCAGCCCCGTGGCTCCTGACGACGAGCGGTATTTTTACCCTCGGGCTCCTCCATTGCTCCTTTTCCAGACGACATCGCACAGATAAATAACGGCGGTAATCCTAAATTGAGATCACAACATGCTTTAGGCTCCCGCGTCGCGCTGCAAGCAAGGAAAGCTCTCCCCAGGCTGTAGGAATGCAGGATGGGATTATTTTTTTCCCTCCGTGCCAGGCAAAGCTGTGACATAAAGCCTACGGCTTGTTACACGCTTTTTCTCCCACATCTCCCCCACTTCGCTTTGGCAAGAAACTGAGTTTTCAAGTGAGAAGAGCGTGTGCCACGCCAAACACACCCCCAAATTTTCACTGCGAAAGCAGAAATCTGCACACCAACACACGAAAACTTGGCAGCTCTGGGGTTTTGGGGTGGTGGGGGGAGGTTTGAAAAAGCCAATGGTTTCTGTAGAGAAAATACTCGGGTTTCCCACCAAAAAAAACAGAAACCTTACTGCTTGCTTGTAAATCTATTGCACCGTCTTTGCTCATTTGCAGCAGCTTGCGGCTGGCACGAAGTTCTCGGTGCGGCTGGTGATGGAAGCGTGGGAATTAATGGCATTTTGAAGGTGGATTTGAAGCTGGCAGCAGAGTCCCCTTAGGTAGGGCTTGCTGTCCCCAGAGGCTTGAGGACAAGCTCGTGGTTGGTGTGCCACTCCTTCCCCCCGCCACCGCTCCAAAGCAGCACCAAGGTTGCCCAACACTGCGGTTTCCCAGACCTCCAAACATTTCCCGAGGGAATTTGCTCCGGGAGCTAAACGTAGAGGGGAAAATGCACGAGCCAAAAGAAAGAGGAGACACAAAAGCTGGTGTCAAAGCTCAGCCCAGCTCACATACCCATCCAGAAGGTCCCCCTGATGTGTCCTCATGTTTGAAAATCCCACACCTGCTTTCTCGTGCCCGGCTTTTTATATGCCCATATTCCCTCCACGCTCGCTGCTCTCCTGGCCTTTCCCCTCTCTTCCTCTCTCTGATTTATGTAATTTGAAGTTCTGGTTGGGAGCTGATATTATGACACGTCCAGACTTCAAAATAAACCTCCCTCTTGATACTGGGTTATTTTATTGGGTGCATCAAGGCTGAAAACAACCTCATTCATCTTAAGAAATGTATTTTCCCATTTGCTGTATAAATACATACATGTTTCCTTGCATTATTCACCTGGGCACAGCAGATAGATGAGCAGCAACAACGGCACCACATTTTTATTTCTCGTTCTGTAACAGAAAAGGCACTGGGGAGGTTTGTGGCAGGAGCTCAGCGGGGCGGAAAAATCAGCTGGGGCAAAGGCTGGGGAGAAAATTGAACGGAGAGGAGTTATCCCACTCCCAGCCGAAGCCCTCCGGGGACGGGGACAAGTTCTTGTCGTTGGGGTCCTTGTCCAGGTCAGAGAGGTGGTGTGGAAACACAGGAAACAGAGGTGGAGAAAAAGCCAAAGGACAGATGAGAAATAAGACAAGGAGGGGAAAAAAAAAAAAAAGGCAGAGGAGGGAGGGATGACAAGAGAGGGGGAAAAATGAATAATTGAAAGTCTGTGATAAACACAGTGTAGACACACAGAAAAAATGCCTATGTGAAAATGTAATTACTGGCTGTATCAATAACATCAGTGCACAAGACCGGCTGCACCGGGGTTATGACCAAAACAAGCCATAAGTCTTGGGAATGCACGGTTTTGATGCGCCTTGGAAATCATCTGTGTTAAGGCCCAGGCATCTTAATTTGCCCACACCTCCGTGGTGATTTCATGAAATCATAAAGGGGAAATTCAGCCTTTCTTTACATCAGTTATGAGGCTCATACAGGATTCTAAACCCTCGTGGGTTTTAGCCGCAGTTCTGCCAGTCCTGTAGAGACTGGGTATGGGGAAAGATGCTTATGGCCAGCAGCCCCCACAGCCAACAGCCCCGGTGGTCAACAGCCTCGATGGCC
>VZSC01000358.1:225782-245016 GCA_013398225.1 Steatornis caripensis | reverse complement strand
CTCTTGCAAAAGGAGCATGAATATTTCCCCTCTTGTATCGGGTGCTTCACAGTGCTGCTCCTCTCCTGCACGCTTCCAAAAGNGCAGGGTGGCTGGCTGGAGGCTCGATGCTCCAAATATGCAGGGCACGTTGGATGGAGACGTCCCCTTTTTTTGGCTCTTGCATTTCACTCTCTCTTGCAAAAGGAGCATGAATATTTCCCCTCTTGTATCGGGTGCTTCACAGTGCTGCTCCTCTCCTGCACGCTTCCAAAAGTCACAGTGAGGTGTTGTGTTGGTGCGGGCAGTGGCACAGCAAGGTAGCAGGAGCGGGGTCTGTGCCCACCAGGGCCCTGGGCACACATTAGGGTAGGAAGGGTCTGTTGGTCGCTGCGGCCGCCTGCACCTCTCCCTGCTGCCTGTGGTGGGACCAGCAGTCAAGGTGTCCCTGTGCTGCCCACTTGCTTGTTTTATTGCTTTAATCTGGCACCTTCTGCTGGGCTGCATGAATTCTCCATTAGCTCTGTTGCAGTTTAAATGTGTTTCATTAAATGCACTGGAACAGGCTGCGCAGAGAGGCTGTGGAGTTTCCTTCTCTGGAGATATTCAAAACCTGCCTGGACACGTTCCTGTGCACCCTGCTCTGGGGGCACCTGCTTTAGCAGGGGGGTTGGACTGGATGGTCTCCAGAGGGCCCTTCCAGCCCCTACCATTCTGTGATCCTGTGATTCAACCTGAGCAGCAGCGGTTGTTGGGTGTGCTGTTTCAGTTAGGGCTGCAGACAGACCAATGGGCATTTCTGCAGCAATTTCTGCAGCACGGGAATCTCGATGTCTTCAAGGTTTTCTGAAGTTGGCTCCCCAAGGGGTCCCTTAGCTTAGGAACACCTTGTTCCGAGTCCCTCCTGCTCCCCGAGGGTGTTTGGCCTGGCGAGAGCAAGTTTTAGGCAGGATGCTGCTGCCAAGCATCTTGGATAGGACAGCAGGGGCAAAACACATTATTTTGCTTCTAGCCCAATCGGTAAAACAAGGTGTCCTCCTCACATGAAGCCCGCCATGGCTATAATCCACCAAGTGCTAAACCAGCGCAAAGGCACGGTGAGATTCCTGCCGACTGTTCTTCAACTGACTCGGGTGAGCATCACCCACACATCACCAAACCTGGAATGACAAATTCTCCTAGGAAACTTACTGTGGCTTTTAAAACTTATTTTTATTTCACTGCTTCTAAGCCTTTAAAAATTAAAATGAAACTTTTACGGAGCACTGATAGTTTCTGGGAGGATCTTTGTCCTGAAGCTACAGCACAGAGCATGTACTGCAGTATCGGCTGCAGCTTATTCCCTCGGACTGAATGTGCTGGGTTCAGTCACCAAATACAGAGATGCTGGGAGTACACAGTGCTGTGGCCCAAAGTAGGTATAAATAAATGAAAATCCAGGCAGGACATGACAAAAACAAACAGTCTGACCCTAGCTTCTTAATTTTCTTGACTCTGTAGTTGCTGACTGTAATGAGGCAACCTGGTTTGGATGTAGCTTTTGTTTTGCAGCTGAAACTTCTGCACTGTCCTTGGTTTTTAGGGTTTGGGGGTTTGTTTTGGTTTTTTTTTACGGATGTATTATTTACATTGCTACTTTATCTTTTTTCCTTTTTAAAAGGTTGACATGACTTTTAGTGCTGCACTTGTACTAGCGTCATGGCTATAACATGCATTCTCAAAATTCACAGCAAGTATGTCCTCAATAGCTCTTTCCATGCACCTGTTTTCTTTCCTGGGGCACATCACCGTCATGAAAATGCCAAGAAGTTCCATTAAGTTCCAATACCAAAATGAGACTGAAATAATTTAATTAGGATCTTTAATTAGCATCTCCCATGAGGAAGACGTCAGAGACCGTGGGATGCTTCTGTGTGGCTGAAGCACTAGTGGCCCAAGAACACAGTAGGGCACGGCCTGCCATAAGCCAGTCTGTGGCATTTTTGGCTTCTCTGTCTGGCCGAGGCCCTGGTATTTCTTGGAGAGTAAACGCTCTAAGGACCTGTTCCCCTGCAATTTTCCTGCATTAGTGCTTTCCTTTCAGCAGCGGTGTGTGAGCTCCCATGCAGTTGTGGAGGCAGCTAATGGAGTCCTCAGCTCTGCAAGGGAAGGGAACAAAAAAGTCATTTGTTACTTCTGCTGATGGTACTGGGGGGGATAAATGGCAATGTCAACGATTTTTTTATATGGGATGAAGTTAGGGTGCAGAAATGAACAACAAACATATTGAGGCTTTTTTATTCATCAAAGACAGAGCGGCATCTGATTGAAGTAAGTCACAAGTGCTTCTTCCCAGGGAGAAAATCAGGAGAATAAAGGTCCCTCTAAGGGATAAAGCCCCAGGGGAACCAAGAGGCCAAACCAGCACCTTCCTGTAGAACCGTGGTGCCTACAACACCTGAAGCCCTGCGGTTGCCTGCAGCCACCTCCACCAGGACACGTCTCCCGGCCTCCTCCCGCACACTGTCTTTGGAGAGATGCTTTTTTTCTCTGGGCATAGCAAATGTTGTCCCCATCCTTCCCAGGGCAGCTCTGGAGGCTCGGGACCACTTTCATTGCAGCCGAAAACTGGCTCTTCCTTGCTGAGTTTCCCTTGCTTTTCGAGTGATGGGTCCATGTTGTCTTGGAAAAACGGGACATCCTCGGGAAAGATCTGTCATATTTTGCCTCCTTATTGACTTTCCCCCAGGAACAAGAGAAGCTAATTCTCCATCCTTGTGAAAGCTCAACCCTGAGGCATGCTGTGCAGATACCTAACAACTGGCGTGGTGCTGGATTCCAGCCCTGTACTGACCCAAAGCTCACGTCTCTGGGAATACCGCCTGTGTAAAGGGATGGACTTTTAGCATTGGTCTTCATTTATGCTATTATCAAAGAAAAGGATGACTGTTAAGAGCTGTCAAAAGCCAGAAAATAATGAGGAGTAAAGTGCAGGTCTTTATGAGCAGAACAGACCTTCACCTAATCGTACCTCACGGGGAAATGAGGGCCCCAGCTCTGCTCTCAGCTGGTATTTTTCTTCCCGAGGAAACCTTCAGTTTGGTCTTTCCAAAGTCCTCATCCCTCCATTATCAAACCTTGTGTGGGCCCATGTGAGTTTGTCCTCTCACTGCAGAAACCAGTGGTTTTGTAACCGCGCCACAGTTTGGTTAAGAAGCAAATATTGCTTCTACAGCCAAGGCAAAGCAGAGCATTACCACAGAGCCGCTGATCACCAAGCGGTTTTTGTTTGTGTGGTTATGGCCTGTTGAAAAAAAACTTCGTTGCCACATCCAAATACGGTTGGCCAGCACGGGCAACCTAAGGGATATTTTAAGAACAGTTCATCGGCTGTGGGAGCTCTGGGGAGATTGTTTCTCACAGCAATCAGCGTACAGGACGTTGACGGTGCCGGACTGATTTAAAGCATTAGAGATTTGGAGGTGACAGGTGTCAGATTGGGTTGGAGCAGAGGTTTACACTTCTGGTCCAACTGCAGAGTGGTAGGCAGGGGCGCGGGCAGAGGAAGACCTGCTTGCCGGGTCCGGGTCAGCATTGCCTTCCGCAGCAGTTGGATAATTTATCTTTTTCTTTCTTTTCTTTTTTTGCAGGAATTTTATACAAATCGCATTATGTGAAGTGCAAGGCGGGGGGATGACACACTCCCAGCCATGGATGTATTGCTGAAGTCCTGGCGTAAACGCCAGCCTTCACCTGGCATTTTTAAAGATATCTGGATGGCAAGCTCAGGGCTGCGACCAAGCAAATGCATCATGAAAAAATCAAGTATCAGAAAGCTTAGACAAAGGCCAGTTAATTAACCCTTTGAAGGCTGTAATGTCTGGGACTAGTTTGTCGTTTGTCTTAGTCATAATTGCATGACTGGTTTTTAATACCATCTGGCAACAGCATTAATATTTTTTAAGAGGTGACATCACACGTGGTTTTGCTCCTTGTTTTTTCTTGGTAAGTTACATATGGTGAATCTTTATACATGGTACTTCAGGGTTTCTTTAAGAGGAGGAAAATCATTTACAGCCTTTAGGTGTATTAAAGCAATAATTAAGACATTCCACTGCATCATACAGCCTGTCTCCTAACAAAAGGGTTTTTTTTCAGTCTTTTTCTTCATGTTGTATTTGAAAATAAAGTGCTTCTTAGCCTTTTAAAAAAATTCTTATTGACCTTTCTTCCCCCAGGCATCTCCCAGGTCTCTGGCTGCTCCCCTAACACTCTTCTCCCGGCATTACAGCCGGTCACAGCTCCCTCTCAGAACCCTGTGGCTGCCTGTTGCTCTTTTAAGAGTTCATTGGCGACCATTCATGCCCTTGTCCTGCAGCCCTGGGATTGCCTGGTTCCCCTCTGATCTCAGGCCCTTCAGCAACACTGTGGCGAAACCCATCAGAGAAGCCCCATCAGTAACTGCAGGGCAAATGACATGTAGGTCCACCCAAAACCAAAGAAATGATGCCAAGAGCAGAAATCAGCTAATGCACAAATAGAAACAGTTTTGTGTCATGGACTGACTGAAATACGGAAGTTGTGAAGAGGCCTGGGGAAAAGGTGAATCGTCCCTTCTGTACTGGTTTTAACGTTGTTTGGTTTTTTCCAGCTCACTGCTTTCCTTCTCTCTGGGCATAGATGGAAAACTTCTTGACAGAAATTAAAAAATAGATCTGCACTGGGTTCACAGTAATGAAAAGGATTTGTGGAAGCTGCTTTAAAAACCAGTCCCTTAGAAAAGTTAGTAAATCAGTGAGTAATTAGCTGTGTTATTTCATAAACAGTGTGAAAGATGACCAAAGTGTCTTGGTGTCCTCGAAAGAGGCAGGAGGACATGGAAGCAGCTCCCACTGCAGTAATCCCCGCAAAGCAGAGAAGGGATAGGAGGAGCTGATGGCCCTGGGCAAGGAGGCTGCTCTGACAGCTCCAAGCAAGGGCAGATGCTTAGTGGTACGGCTCTTTTCAGTGGAGTGGTGACTGGGAAGATTAATGCACAGCTACAGATTCTGGTTACATTACTGTAAAGGTCATGTACCAGAGTGCCTCTAACCATGTTGGGTTTTTGAACCTTCATCCTTAGAGACATTCAAAACTGCTAAACCAGGCCTCGAGCAACCTGATTTAAGCAGGGTTTTGGACCAGATGTCCTCTCCAAACCTATCCTATGAGTCGGTCACTTTTGCCAATATATTTAGCTCATAGTCACCAGATTCAAGATCACACAAAACCAGACCACATTAACAACTATATACTTACCAGGTCAGTTAAAGAGAGCTGATGGAGCTGTAGGAAGCTACTAGCTGAGTCTGGACGCAGGATGCAAGTTATAACAAGGGTGGTGGGGATAAAAACCAGCAGCGGAACTATTCCCAAGCAACACTTTTCCTTTATAAAGAGAGCCAAACAAATACTTGTTGCTGAAAAAAACAAGAAGGAAATAAAACAGAAGCAGCCTGCTGTTCCAAACTTCTCCTTTTGGCTTTGAGGCAGCCAGTGTCAGGGATAGCAAGTGGGTGGACTTAGCATCCAGAAAAGCTGCTAGAGAGGGATCTTGAGCAACGAGAGTGGGCTCTGGGGCCAATAACCCAAAGGATACTTAAATTTGTGAGGAACCTGAAACAAGGAAGTGTCTTTTGGCTGTTACTAAAAGAGAAGATGTGTTATTTTAGAAATCGTCGCAGAGGCTGAGACATCTATCACAGACCCGGGAAGACAGAAACTGTAAGTTTGAGGGTGCCCTCCCAGCTGGAGTGCATAAGTACAGATGTTTGAGGGATTAATACTTCTGTGTGTGGCAGAGGCTCTCCTGCAGGATTGCCAAGAAAAAGAGTTAACAAAAAAAGAGTTTCCTCCCTAAAGCTGAGTTCTTCCTGCAAACATCCACGCTGCTCCCTTTGAACAGGGCAGGAGTTTTGACACCGAAGCATTTAAGTGCTGTTGGGTGGGCATCCTGCAAGCCTTTGATTAGAGCAGTGCGGGGCTCATCAGACTGACTTGTTTTAACATGCATTCCAACGCAGGAGAAACGAGAAAATAATTAGAAGGAAACTCTATGTTGCCATTTCAAACATTATGACCCAGCATCGTTTTGACAGTCTCTAACAATGGCATGAATGAGCTGAGTAATGTGACCGAGTGTCTAGAAAATCCCTATTCCAGAAAACAAGGATGGTAAATCACATGACACCCCATGAGATGGGATATTTTGCCAAATTTCTGTTGCAGGGGAAGTGAGAACACTTTCCGTAACTGGGATCTTGCTTCATCAGTTTCAGGCATTCAGGGTTCCCACTGCCAAGAACAACCCCTTCTTCCCCACCTCCCACCTTTCTATTTTAATTTTTAATTGGTGGTATCTACGAAAGGCTGATGGTTACCTCTATTTGCTGCCAGAGGAACCTATTTTTTTACCTTTAAAAAAATACTCACGGGGGAATGGGAAGGCTTCAGTGCCTTTTTTAACCACCAGCAGACAATCCTGTAGAGTCAAATGCATGCATCAGGAGAATCCTTCCATCTGTGCTGAGTATAAACTACTGCTGATCCCCCACCCTGATATACAATACTCTGCTTTGCATCATGTGAGATGCAAGACCAAAACACCAGTCAACTCAATAAGGAGAATTTTTTTGGTATGACAGTCCAACACAGAGATTTTTGCATTGTGCCTCTAGAACCGGTGTTCAAAACAGCTGGATGGGATGCTGAGAAGTTGTGGCTTTTTAAGGTACTGTTGACCAGGTTGCATAGATGACCTGAGTTTGCTCATCAATGTCTAGATATTAGCACTCGTTGTGTCTCACAAAAACTGCTTGTTCCGGCTCTGACAGTCAAATACCCAAAATGTGCATTAGAGACTTGTGTGTTAGAAGCAAACAATGACCACCTACAACAAGCCAAAGGCAGATCAACCTGCCTATGTTAACTGCAAAGACTTAAGGATGTGAATTTGTCCTCCTTACCATGCACACAGCTTTGTCATATAATTCATTATATGATTCAGTGCTGTTTAAGCATACTCATAACCATGATCACTTAGGCCAGATCAACGCTGGAGCACTATTTTACAGCATATAATAGTTCTTCTACATTAGCATAGCTAAAAAATGTGACTTATTCCATTTGGAAGGCTTTCTTTTATTGAGACCTTCCTATAAATGTCAGATTCTGTTTCTTCATGACCATTTAAATTCTCTATTCCAGTTGCTGCCTTCTATAAAGTGAGGCTAATAACAGCACCAGCTGGATGATTAATTCCTTAACAACTGTAAAATGCTCTGGTACGAACAGAAGAGGATTTTGCCGTTTATTTCTCCTTGGTGTTTCTGGGCTGAATAAGTTCTTCCTTGAAAGCAGCTAACTTCTGCTGCCTGAAAGTTTTATGCCCTTTCTCTCCCCTTCCCCCACCACTTTCATTCATTTCATAACAAAGTAGAGACTACCATGAAATTTCTTAATTTTAGCCCTGAATAACAGAATTTTGGGTACAAGAAGCCCTCAGGCACACATTTTATAGGTCTTCCCAATGGTACATTCTGTAGGATCAGACAAAGACCATCACTGCAACAAGAGACCTGGCCCCATCGTGAGCTGCCAGGGGCATTTTGGCTGCCCTGGATGGAGCTGAGCGTGGAGAGCCCTTTGGTTACCAGCCTGTCTGTGCTCATAGGTGCCCACGGTTACCAATCATTGCCCATAGAGTGGTCTCATCCAGTTTCAAAAATTCTGAGACAGGACTTCATCTTGGCCACTGTGAGGATATTTAGAGGTTGACTGGCCATGCAGATGTGTTTCCAAGCATCTAGAAGTCAGATTTCATTTCTTTATGTTTAAACATAATCCAAGGAAAATGAGGTACCATATTCATGAAATCAGTATTTGATAAAAATAACAAATGGAAAAGAAAGACCCAAACCAAGAAATGCAGGAATTAATATATACATATCCTAGAATTGCACTATGCCATCCAATCCTGACTCATATCCATGGCTCGAAGATTATACCCATAGGTACCACACTAAAAGCAATGAGCTGTTGGCCGTCCTGCTCTTACGCTGCTCCAGTTCAGCCATTCGCTTTTAGCAGCTGCTGCTTTTCCAGCTGATGAACATGTGATTCAAGCTGAGCAAGAAGCAGCATGGGGCACATTCAAACACCTCCCAGTGGGGATCACCCCATCAGGATAACTGCATCAGGGCTAGGAGCTGCGGAAAGAAAATAACTCCGTCTGTCCGTTGTGCACATCTCTGGTATAATTTACATTGCTCTAACAAAAAGCATCCCTTCTGAGGCACTGGACACACACATAATAGATGAGCAGAGCCTGGCAACTGTGGGACAAGCTACAGCCGGTGATGAGAGTCCAAGAGATGGAGCCAGAAATGCTCTATGGTGGGAGTTTTGCTCAGAGGTCTTCCTGGTGGGTTTTGGTGGTGAGTGGCTGGGTGTTTTTCGGCGTGGCAAGTGCCAGCTGCAGGTCTGCTCGTTTCAGGGGCCACTTGGAGGCTGGGATCCTCCGCCACAAACCTGCGGGCAGCGATGAGTGGGAAGGGTCTGATTGAGGTTCAGGTTTGCCCCGATACTTGCCTCTTCCCTGCTGGCCCTGCGAGGGGCTGCTCTTGGGATGGGGAGCTCTGCTCCACACCCCGCAGCAGCTCTCCCAGGATGGCCAGGGCTTCCTGCAGGCCCTGGCCCGTGTGGGCACTGCACCCTCGTAGCACCCAGCGGTGCCCCGCCAGCCGTCCCCACCGCAGCCTCTCCCCCAGCTCGGCAGGAGCCAGCGCTCCCGGCACCTCCTGCTTGTTGGCCAGGAGGAGCACGGGGATGCCAGCCATGCTGGGGTGGCTCAGGGCTTCCTCCAGTGCTGCTGCTGCTTCGGGCAGCCGGGCTGTGTCTGTGCTGTCAAGCACGAAGATGAGGGTGTTGGTGTCATCCAGGTAGTCAGGCCAGCTTGCCCGCAGGTTGCCTTGTCCGCCAACGTCCCAGAGGGTGAAGGATACACGACAGGGTGTTTGCAGAGACTCCACGTTGAAGCCTACTGTTGGGCAGGTCTCCACAGCCCGGCCGTTCTTCAGTTTGTACAGAAGGGTGGATTTGCCAGCAAAGTCGAGCCCCAGCATGACAACCCGAGCATCTCTTTTGCGCTGGCCTTTGGAGATCAGCTTCCCCATCAAGATGCTGCCGCAACCGTGGCAAAAAAAATTGCAGCTGAAAAAAGAAAGCAAACGTATTTCCTCGGTAATGTCAGTTAATAACAGAGTGCTCAGTCCTGCCGTTCTGCGAGAGCACCTTAGGTTTGCTGAAGAAAGACACAGGCAGCTTGCTTTGTCTTCTTTTCGTAGCTAAGATGAGGTGAGAGCTATTATTTATGAGGTGTGGAGCAGAGCCAGGGAGCGCCGTTCGAAACAATGTCTATATCCCAGCTCCACTGCTGCTCACTTCCATTTCCATTCACGACCTGAAGTGATCAGTGCAAAAGACAGCCAACATTTTGCAGGAAGAGGTGGGGAGACGGCAGAGCAAATTTCCTCCTCACCACGTACAGAAATAAATGAGCTTTTGTTTGTTGGCTTCTCTGGGGGAAATCCACCCCCAGCAGGACAGGACAAGAAGGAACTCGGGTTTCAGACCAGGGTTACTCTGAGAATTTGCTGAATCACAGCTCAAGGGTGTGGATTTAAACATGAGCAACAAGACAACTGACAGTTTTTCTGCCAGTCTTATGTTAAAAAGTACAAAACCTATCTCCATAGCATCAGCTTTTACTACCTTTTGCACAGACAGTAATGACAGCAATTTAAACAAATGCACACAAGCATGTTTTTTTTAATGTCTCACTGAAATACAACTAGTAAAAATGCCTTGCCTGCGGTGAAAATCTATAAAATTATTTACATCAAGTATTTACTACACTTTAACTTTCATGAGTGAAGAAAAGTCAGTCCTCTGTGGCTTAGGGGGTAACAAAATCCCTTCAAAGAAAGGAAAAATGTTTAACAAGACAGCACCACTTGAACTTTATCCGCCAGAGGCAAAAATGTGCTGCTGAAACAGCTCCCAGAGTTGCTTGTGCAAGAGTGGCTGATGGCAGCCAGGCAGAGTTCCAGCAAAGCTGGTATTTACCTTCTTTATTGATTGGGTTTTGCTCCTAAAAGGCTGCTCAGAGGTGTGCAAAACTGAAAACGGCTGTAGATCTCACATTGCAGTGTTAACACAGAGCTGCTCTCCAGCCACCTTTATTTGAGAAGGTTCATCCGCGCTTCCCTGGGACCATGGGGGAGTTCCACGCATCTGCACGAGGTGCAGTTTCCCCAGCAATGATCTCCACATGACCGCTCCATGTCTCAAGCCACCATAGCTGGGGACGAAGTTCAGCAGAGCATGTGGTAGGGTCTGTCTGGTCAGCAACCAGGTCGCCGGTGGCCAACGAGTGGCATATTTCTTCCTCTGGGGGCAAGATGTGTCGGTTTTCCATCTTTAAAAGAAAGGAAGATGAATGAGAAACAAAACAAAACAAGGAGTCCAGCTGCATGGGATTGCAAGTGGTCCTGCAGACCATGTTTTTGCAAGATATTTCTGTGATACACATCTCTCCCATAATTAACCCACAGACCTGGTTGGCACCAAGAGCCTCCACGAGCTTTGTGCAGCTTGTGGATATGTCAGGTGTGTTGCTATGGTCAGGCTTCAGGATAATACAAAAGCTAATGCTTATTTCTAGCACTGTTGCAGAATTAATCTAACAGTATAAGTGCACCATCATGTAGGTGATAAATCATGCAGTATATGTTCATGTGTGATCTTTTCTAAAACCAGTCTATAAATGGAAAAAGGGCAGGCAGCTCTCTAGATGGAAATAAAAAAAGAACCACAATGTGCAGCGGATCCCGATTCTTCAGGGAACTGTTTGCACACTCTGCAGAGCATGCTGCTGCCTGAGGGTTATCCATTTGTCTCAGTTCTTCATTTTTAAAAATAAGTTACATTGTTGTCTGGCTCCTTAATCTGCTTGTTCTCCGTTCTGGGAAAACCTTCATCCTCATATTGCGTTGTATTGTAAGATCAATGTACTCAGCATTTTTTGACGTACCTGTGGGTCAAGTCAATTGTCTCTTGATCTTTTCGTGCTTCTCCTGCCTTTACTACTGTTCGTCTTCTCTGAGGTTTCATAGGAGGCTGTGACACACACATCTGTTTCATCTGATCAGACATTCACAGCACTGAAATTTCTAAGTAAACTAAAATACAGATACAGGAAGCAAGGGTGGAGAGTCTACCATCTGATGAATAATTGAGTAATTGAAATATGATGTGATGGAGTCTTTATTGCATCACTCTCTAACATGCTACAGAAGTAGGCTATTTCTGTAAAAATAAATAGATAAATAAATAAATAAATAAAGCCAGAATAAAGAATGCAACTAGGCTACAGTTTTACTGAAGATTGCTTTCAGGTTTTCTATGGCACAGAATGGAGTAATTCATGGGCAAGTAGAGGGAACTCTATATTCTTTTTTTTTTTCTTTTCCATTCTCATACCCTATGTATTGAACTGCAGCCTATTTTCTTTCTTCCTGCCAATTATTCCAAATACGGGGTGCAAACTCTGCCTACAGGGTCTGTTCCACCCACAGCTATGTTATAAAAGCATAGTGTTTCCAATAAATAATACATAGGAGCAATTGCAAGTCTGTTTAAGAAAGAATGAAAGAAAAGAAAGTAAAAACAGATGAGATGAGCTCTGAGTGAGTCTATTGTCAGAGCAGAAAGGCCGTATGCTAAATAATTCAGAAATTGTGTTCAGAGACAAGGACAGCCCCTACCCCAGCTCAGTCTTGTGTGGGCAGAACAAATGTTCCTGCCTGGTGTTTCATGTCCCTGAATTCACAGGAGCAAAGCCAGTTGTCGCTAATTCCATTTATAATTTCACAGAACTTAAGTCAATTTATTTGTTTGCTGTTTGTTAGGCATGCATTCACCTGTTTCCTAGATATTCCTCACGAAGAGCAATAATCAGGACTAGTACCCCCGTTCTCCCCATGCCCTAATTATTCCGGTAACCGGAATTTTGTCCCAATCACTGTATTCACTGTCAAAGCATTTTGCCCTCACTCCATGGGGTTCAGACAGGAGGAAGAAAGAGACTTTAAACTGCAAGAAGTTTATATTGGACATAGCAAATTTTTTACGATGAAGGTGGTGACACGCTGGCACTGGTTGCCCAGAGAAGTTGCGGATGCCCCACCATCGGAATTGTTCAAAGCCAGGTTGGATGGGGCTTTGATGGGGCAACCTGATCTAGTGGAATGTATCCCAGCCCATGGCAGGGGGGTTGGACTAGATGATCTTTGAAGGTCTCTTTTAACCCAAACCATTCTACGATCATGTGATTTTATGACTTACAATATGATACAAGACACAGGCTTTAGAGAACAAGCCGATAGTTGACAGTTCCCTAGGGAGACCGCTTCATCTCAGGGTTAGACCATGATGCTCCTAGCATGGCTGTCAAGGTGTTCTTCATGGCTGTGATGCCATACACCATAACAGGGCAAGCTCTGAAGCGGGCAGTTCTCATTCTAACCAATTCACTGAAATCGGTGCGAATTGTGCAAGAAAGGTATGGCTGAGTCCATCAGAAACGCTTCTTGAGAAGGCAGTGCCCCTTATTACACATTACCTAACTACCAAGTGTCCTGAAAAGGAAGGCAGAAACTTCCAAGCAAACTCCATGCTGATCCTTCCCTTTTATTAGTGCAAAACACTTCCCATTAACAGCCTCAGAGGCACTGTGCAACCACTGCTGCTCTGTCTCTTCCACTAGAAATGCAGTGACCTTTGCATCAAAGAGGTAATTAGAGGCATGCGAAATCTTGGTTCCCCTTGCCATTGATACCAAAGGATTATCTTCACTAAAACTATAAATAATTTTAATTCAGAAATAGCTTTTATTCTAAAATTGAATTTCTTTGTAGATAATATAATATGAGTAATTTCTAAATGACCTCACAAATGTCACAATATCCCATGAGTGCCAAGGCACCGAGGGCACTGAGGGGCCTCACCAGCCCTAACCAGCCTCCCTGGGTGTCCCTGCAGTGTGCCCAGGCAGCGTCCCCAGCAGTGATGCTGTGGAGCTAAGGAGACAGGTGCTTTCCCCCAGCACACCCCTCCAACAGGCACGGTCCGGGCGCATGTACTCGCCCAGTGGTGGGAAGAGCTAGGGTGGGGGTTTGGTCCAACTCATGTCACCTCTTTGGAAGGCAGCTCCGGAGGAGACAACCCTCAGCAGAGCCAGGAATAACAGGAGATTTGTTCCTTACCATGAGTGTTTGTCTTAATGGTGTCTGCTTGGAGCAACAAGTAGATCTCAGTCCAGCAAATGCAGTGTGCCTCCTCCCCATCCAGATTTGCTTGGTGTGTCTGAGGAAAGCCACCAAAGCCACCATTCACCCAGCCCTGCTTGTGTTTCCTGCAGGATCTCCTCACTACATCACACATGCAAGGAGCACCAAGAGAGGGGGTGTTCAGACTAGCAGCTGGTGAGAAAGCCTGCTGGGAGCTGAAGGAGGCCCTGGACACAGGTGGATGTGTTGAACTGGAAAGCCTGCCTGTCTACCTGCTGGCAGTCATCTTGAAGGGGACTTCTGCTGAGTCTGGGTTGTGAGAGCTCCTTGTGGACCTGCAAGGGACCACTGGATTTGACCTAGCCAGGACCCCAAGCTAAAGCCACAACAAGGCCAAGAAGAGCTTACTTCTGAGCTCTGCCTCGCAGAACAACCATACAAGTTTTCCCCCACGTCACACATTTGGATTTGAAAACTACAAGGTGGGAAATCTCAAAGACCTTCCCTACGTGTCGCTATGGCTTCCAGCAGCCTTCTGCTTGTGATGAGTTCAGTGGCACGGCAGAAGCTCAGCACCTTCTGTGGCTGGGCTCAGTGTTTGCAGCAGGCTGAATGAACACAATGAGCTGGTCCTTGTACCTGGAAATGTCAAGAGTGCCCAGCACAGGTCCAAATAGTTTCCAGTTGTACTTCCACGAGCAATGTTCTCCTCATCGTGACCAACCAGCACTGCTCAAAACAGTGTCAAGCATGACATGGTGTTTGTCCTCAGCCCTCCTGAAAAGACATGGTATATGCTGCCGGGTATCTGGGAAAGGCTTTATGCACTTTTTTTGGTGTTGTTTAGTGAACAGTTTGCTGTTGTTCAATTGCTGTATGTCTCATTACAGCTGGAACAGAAAGTTGTTGAGATGTCAGGGCCCTGAGGGCATCAGCCCATCCCCTTTCTCAGGGAGGTGCCTGACGCCCAGGGCTGGGGCTGTCCCTGCATGTCCCCTGACTGGGACAGTGGGACAGGTCCTGGTTGCCAGAACCTGCCCTGACGCCCCCTTGAGAGCCCTCACTGCACCCTGACAGGGAGGCAGATGCGGAGAAATATGGCACAGAGCAAAGACTTTTCCCTCATGTTCTCATCCCTTAGCTGGCAGGTGTTGCAACAGCTGAAGAGGGAAAGTACTTACCTTGCTTTGATTTCTGTTTGTACTACTACATATTTTGTATACAACTGTAGCATATTTTTCATAAATATTGTTACTCCAATCTCTGAACTTATAATTTCCAAAGCTGTTTCGAATTTTACCAGAAGTCCTCTCTGTAGACTCATTTATTCAAGTACTACCCAAACTGTTTTGGTTTTTCCCACGTAAATTGCCAATGCTCTGTACTCTTCTGTCTATACCACTAGAACTCTTATTCCAGGTCCTTCTTCTTACATCTCAAATTCACAGATCTCTTCCTCCTTGACTCCTAACATCTCAGGANGAATTTTACTAGAAGTCCTCTCTGTAGACTCATTTATTCAAGTACTACCCAAACTGTTTTGGTTTTTCCCACGTAAATTGCCAATGCTCTGTACTCTTCTGTCTATACCACTAGAACTCTTATTCCAGGTCCCTAGATGATCTCTAGAGGTCCCTTCCAACCCCTACCATTCTATGATTCTTACATCTCAAATTCACAGACCTCTTCCTCCTTGACTCCTAACATCTCAGGAGGCAATTCAAAATCGAGCTTCTTAGGCTTCCTTACCTATCCTAACGCCATCACTCCCTTTTCTGCGACTATCTGTTAGCTGTTCCTGTTACGGTTGGTCTCTGTCCCAGTTTCGGTCACACATTTATCTATGCTACATACATGCTGTTCTCATCTTAGAAACTTGTTAAAATACAGCTCTGACAATCTTGAAATGCCTTAATTTCAATTCTTCCATTATTCTTAATGTTTCTAGTTGAAAAGGAAAAAAAAAGGAGCAAAAATGGGTACACTTGCAAAAATATCAGTGTGCCAAAAAAAGGCTTTTCCACTGTCCTCTCACGTATCCTAGTATTTGCTCTTCCATTTGTTGAATGTAAAAGCTATGAAGCAAAGACTGATTTTTTTTTACTATTCCTTCAGTTGCTATCAAGAGGAAGCCTTACAGCATCTAGTGATGCTTAACCATACTGCCTACCCTAGCTATATATAATATAGGTAATATCTTATATGTACTTCTATGGGAAGTAAAAATTACAGCTTGGAGGTATGCTGGCGAAGCTCAGCTCCCCAGATGAGTTCAGAGGAAACTCTGCTTTGCAATATAGAAATGCAGTTCCCCTTAAAGGTGCCTTTCCTTGTTGCTGTTCCACAGGAAGAAATGTGATTTAAATGACAATGTAAGCAAGGACCTGAAAATACACTTTGTAAAACTCGCTGAGCAACAGCGGAGTCTCGCTTTCAGCACTTCTCAGATTCAGGGGTTTTGGATGTCAAGGTTTTGTATGATCATTTGGTTTTAGTTTTTGTCTTAGCTTGCATGTTTAGGATATTTTATAACAATAAACGAAATGTATTGAAAAGATAATGGAAATTATCAACAAGAATGAAAGCTACAAACTGATCTTTACTACCTTTCTGTCTGTTAAAATGGATGAAAGCAAAGAAAACCTGTGGAAATTCAGAAATTGCATTCTATCTGGCTGGCCACCGAGTGTCACTGTTATCCCACACATGTCTCAATGGAGAGACTATCTATCTCCAGCGGAATCAAACAGCTCCTGCCAAACCGCAGATGTCAGAGCTCCTGCTTTGATTAGCGGAGGACTTCCCTCTGTAGAGCCCTCAGGCCTTTGGCACATCCACAGAAAGCTGATGGTGAGGACTGTGGAACAGAGTTGGAATAAGATGCCTGCTATGTGCAGGTGACATTTAGCTCCAGATTGTGTTCATATCAGATTTAGCTGGCATCACATCCCAGGACTCTGCAGTTTGAATTAAAACAGTTAACTGACTGATGGAAAAAATAATGCTGAATGAGGAGGAGAGAAACTCTTTGAAGAATTTTCTTCTTTTAATATCCTCTAACAGGTCACTGACACTTGCCATCATGACTCTTCACTGTGTTTACGTATAGAGCTGCAGATACAGAACAGACTTTTAAATCTAAAACTGACAAGATTATAAATTCTCCTGAACTGCAATTTACCTGTGACTACGTGCACCTTTGTAATCTCCAGTTTCGACAATGTGCGCTTAGGAATGAAACTGCTGATTCAGGTTGCATTAGAGTTCGGGGTGTAATTCCATGCCATGCTATTGTCCACTTCAAATCTGAAATGTTCCCAGTTTGGTCACTTGAGAAAAGCACTTCGTAGCCACCTGCTATGGTTGTCAAAAGAGATGTAAACTGAGACTATCAGTGAAAGAGAGAGAGGGATCAGCATCTGAGCTAACCCACCAAAGTCAGCAATGAGTTACACACGGTATCTGTATACTGTCTTAAGCTAAACTTGTTTCTGAGTATCATTGCTTTGCCTGGATGGCGTATTTAATGTTTTCATAACATTTCCGGTCTGTCATATCTTTTCCAAGACATTTTTCTAGAAAAAATGATGGGTGAAGGTTGTTTTCTGTTATTTATTTTTACAAAAAGCCGAACTGAAAGAACCAAAACAAGTTATTTGCAAGATTATAAAACTATTTCTGCTCCATACAGAGCGCTTTTTTAGCTGTTTCAGCCTATTGTAAAGCTCAGACACAGTATAAACTGCCTGCAACTACTGTTTAAGGACTTACCGCACATGGTAAAAATTAGTGATAATAACACAACCCATGCGAATAAAAGACCTGATGGGGGTGAGGGCTTGTGTTCCAGTACTTGTTAAAACAACTGTGTGTCTGTGTATTGTAACTAAGCATGCCCGTTCTACGGTAGTAAATAGGATCAAAGTTCTGTTTACGCAGCTCCACCTTCACACCATTTCCTAGCAATGTCAGGAAAGGCAGTTGTTCTTGCAGATGATTCCTCTGCAGAGCCACAAACATGAGCAGAAAATAAGTGTTGTGTATATTCTCTTTCCGGCTCTTTTTGGGCTTCCCATGGAGGCTCTGACGACACGTTTCCACTTATCTTCTTATTTATGCCTTCTCTTTTGTTGCTTCAGGATTTGCACAACCTATTCAGCAGTCCCTTCCTGATGCCAGTTCAAGTCACTCAAAAGCACAGTAAGCAGGAACTTGGCAGAGAAAATCTCTTTTTACCCCGGACCTACTGCTGTGCTTTCCTCGCCTCATATTCCAGGGCAGAATTTCTTCAGCATCACTGATCCCCTCTCATAGCAACCCATCTACACTTGACTCCTGGGTACCAAAGTTGATTTTTCTTTTCCTTTTCAAAATTATAATTTCTTCTTTAAACAGCTTTCTCCTAAATCAACCACCCCCAAAGACAGACTGATACTTCCAGCGGGCTCTATCCTACTGTTTCATGTTTCAGATCGATAAGCTCCTCACTCACTACAAACCCCAGCTGCCTTCCGACCTTGTGCAGTCAGGAAAATAAGTAAATTTTGAGAAAAGCAGAAGCCATTTCCTGGTAACAACTTTGTGTAACAAAAGAGCTCTCTCGGGAGGCCTTCATCTTCCCCTTCCTGGATCGTCCCCCACAGCTCCGTCTCCTACTTGATCTGCAGGTACAGACGCAGAGAGAGCTGTAAAGAGACAAGATTATGCCAATGGTAAGTTTTAACTTGTAATTAAAACCTGGCTAAAAACCTTTGAAGGGAGAGAAGTCTTATGTGACTGTGTCAGAAGACCGTTACCACCACCTCCAGCAACCAGCTGGTTTCGGACATTACAGGTGCCAGTGTGAAGTATAACCAGCGTGGATCCTGCCACAGCCCTGCGAGATTCTGCTCTGTCACGGCCAGGACAGGGAGCCTGGGCTGGTTGCAGTCCCACCTCGTTTTCTCTTTGGGTTCACTCCGGTGAGGCGGAAAGGAGGCAGAAAGGTGCCACGCGGCCTTGCTGCCGCGGGGAAGCGGCTGCCGTGCCCGCCGGCCTGTACCTGCCGCGGCCCCACCGAGTGGAAGCGGGGCCCGGCTGAACACACAGCCCCGCCCCGGGGCCTCAGGCGAGCCCGCGGCGCTACTGGACCCGCAGCCGAGCCGCTCTGGGGACGCCAGCCGGGGCAGGGGGGCCGTGCCCGAGCAGGAGCCGCCGCTGGGGGGGTGGGGGTGGTGGTCTGAGGGGGCCCCTGAGCTGGCAGGGCAGCNAAACAGTACATATTATATAAAAGGCAAGAGATGTTTTCTGTTGTTTGTTTGATTTTGGTTTTAAGGATTTTTGTGAACCTTTGTTGGTTGCTAAACCTGGAGAGACTTCAGGATTGAGATTTATTAAAGAAACTAACCTGCCAGTGGCAGATGTGTTGTCATGAAAAACCTTTTAGGGAAAACCCTTGAAATAACTTCGTAAAATTGTAGTAACAGTTGAAATTGGAAATATACAGCATTGGTTTAGATAAAGCAGTGTCACACCTGTGAAAAACTGTGAAGTTCTTCGTCTGTGGATGGAGTTCATTGCTCATGTCTTCAATCTGGAATGTCTTGTCGGTGCCGGCGCGCGCGGCGCACCCCTTCGGCCCCTTGGCGTGCGGCGCGCGCGCCTGCGGGGCGGGCGCCGAACGGCCGCAACGGTCCCAACGGCCGTAACGGCAGCGGCTCTGGCGAGGGAACCTTGGAGGCAAGGGGCCGCGGGGGGCCCGCCGGGGGATGTCGCAGGGGCCGGGTGAGGAGCGCTCGGCGCGGTGGCGTGCGCGGCCCGGTGGGCGCCCCCCGTCCCCCGCCTCGGCGGAGGGGCCGCGGGCTCCTCCCGCCCCTCGCGTTTCCGTCAGGGCGCTGCGAAGGATGGGG
>VZSC01000358.1:210010-225684 GCA_013398225.1 Steatornis caripensis | reverse complement strand
GGAAATGCAGTGTGGGAGCGGCGGGACGGGCGGCGGTCACCGCGGGGACCCCGGCGACGCTCTGCGGGGCTGGCGATGCCCCTCCGGAGAATAGAGGGAGGGAGGGCCCTTCCACCTGAACAGCGCTCGGCTGGGGGCCCTCGGCCGGGCGGCCCGCCTGTCCGGTCCTCCCGCCTGTCCGGTCCTCCCTCGCAGCTCTCTGGGAGTCTCTCTTCCTGCTTGGCGTAGCTCACAGTATGTTCTTACACATTTTATTTTTTTTTCCCCCTGATTTGTGGTGTTTCAGTTCAGCCTTGCCTTTGTTGCCTGCTTCCTGAAGGCTGGGATCTCGCCTACTGAAAAAGCGGGACTCTCAACAATTTTTTCCTTACTGGGCTTATATATAGATAGTGTTTCCTCATTTTCCAATACGATTCTTCTAAATTAAATACTAAAGGGATATTTACTTCATAAAACGAACTTTCAGAGTTCTAACTTAGGCAGTTTAAGTGATCTCTTTCAAAACGCAAGTTGTCCGCTGACAAAAGGTAGAACGGACTTTAATTGTTTGAAGTAGGGGCTATGAGGAAAAAAATGCTAAACATCATGAATGGAAATGTGTTTGGAGCACAGAGTTTTCTAGGAAAAGCGGTGTTTGGAAGGTGCCATAATTCTTTAGAGCTTTAATGTGTGTGTTTTCCTTTGAATGCTTGTCTCCGTAGGCATCAGATTGAAATATAGGTATTGCTTTAGAAGATGTCTTGTCCTGAGTGAATGGCTTCAATAAGTTGTGGCAATGACTCGTCTTAAAAAGAAAAAAAGGAAAAGAAGGCATATCGTGATTGTAATTACAGTTCTGTTACAGTGGGTGAATGACTGTCATCGTACTAAAGGTTTTTTCCTACGGCTAAAACAGTCTTGTATTCAATAGTGTTCATGTACGTGGTGGTTTTTGCTTTCTTGTGTCTTTCAGCTGGTTACTCAAAGCAAATAGGAGGTCTGGTTGACAGTTCTTAGATCAGCAGGTTTTTCTTTCCCTATGTTGCTCATAAAAGGCATCCAAAAATAAATCGTGCAGAGGTTTGAATGCACACATTTTGTCATAGAAACCTTGTGTTATGTAAGGTCTAAGGCAAGTAAGTTAAGGCACGTGATTTCAGGGAGTGCAATATCTTTTTGTTGGCAGGGAGAAAGCCACAGTAAAATCACTTGGTTTGCACATCTGATTAATGTCAATAGTATGTATTGTTTCCCTGTTCTTTCTCAATACTGAGAGAGATTAAAAAAAAAAACCATAAACTGGGGAAAACGTGGGGGCGATTAGTCTATGTCTAGGATTTGACTCTTTCTTGGTTGAGGTGTACTTAAAATAAGAAAAAGCTCAAGTGTGCCAGTCACTTCGTGTTGTTCTAAAGCCAGATATCCCAGCTTTTGTGTTCTCCCTGCTGTTTGTATTTCCCATAGACAGTTAGGAGAAATGAAGGCCTGAGCCTGCAGTTTTTTTCTGTACAGGAGTAAGTCTACCCGGCTAGAATAAACTGCAGCATTGGAGCCTGAGGAAAGAGTGAAACAAACATGCAATTGTGTTTAGTCTTTACAAATAAGGGGATAATCTTTGAGGAGTTAACTATAGTTTTTTGTTGCACTGACAATTGGTACTGTTTTCCCAGTAGGATGTTGTGTTAGGCTATTGTTCTCTCCAGCATGAATTTGTGTAGCTGAACTGTAAACTCTGTAAAACTTTATCTAAAATCATTTAACAAAACATTTTGTAAACACTGTCTTTTTTTTTTTTTTGAGGCAGGGATTCATGTTTGACTACATGTATTGCTGAGAATCAGCCTGCGCACTTTTTCTTTAGAAAGCAAACTAATGACAAGTTGAATGCATGTGCAGCAGTTTAGCACAGAATTTTTACAGGGCTTATGTCTCTGAAAGCATGTGGCTTTTTTTAATTGTGAGCAGGTCTGGATTTTTTTCCCTAATGTTGGTGACTGTCCTGAGTTCAGTTTCTTTTTATCACAATATGTGGTCATTTCAGTTTCCTTCTCTACAAGTCATCCTTTTGTGCTTATTTTTAGCTTCACAGAAATTCAAACAATCACCTTTGTTTCTGTTCCTGTTTGTATACTGATATTGTTGGGTAACTTCAAAGATGTCAAAGCAGTTAGAAGAGGTATTGTTGATCTAAGCTCCCTCTGCTGGTTAGTTCTGCAGTAGAAGTAAAGCTGTATGGTGTATAGCTGTTTATCACTGAATCATGCAGCAGAAATTAAAAGACAGGTAAAAGCAGTCACATAGAGTGTTTCTAAAAGCGACTGTCTACCAGAGCACCAAGTTTAAGCTTATGACTTTTATACTCATAAGGCTTTTAATTGCAGTTAACTTAAAATCTAGGTATTGATACGTAAGTGACAGGTACACCTTAGAACTGCTACTGCCGCGTTGCATACAGAATCTAAACAATAGCTTGAGAGCTAGTATATTGAGACAGCTGTTTGCATACAGATTAAAATAACTTGATTATTTTGGACTCCATCTGGTACCTTTGCTACTACACTGCACTTACAAACTGAAGTGTGTAAGTTAAGGTGCAGTTGTTGCATAGTAGGTAATGTAGCGGGATCCAGGTCTTTACGTGATTATCAGGAGAAGTAAATGATAACCTCAGCTCCTTATTGATGCAGTACAGGAAGGGTGAGTGAAGGACACTGTGTTTCTTTGTGCAACTGCTTGCAGTGACATGACTGAAGTCTCCTAGATCAGCCTTTCGCAGCAAAGATTTGCCCAGAAGATGCTCTGCACATGCCTTTCCCCTCCGTGTTCAGACGGATGTTGTACGAGGATGAAGTTTGAGCGTGAGGTGTCAACCACAATATTGCAGAGTGTCTGCCCTTTTGGAAAATGTGCAGTATGTCTTAGAGGATGCTAAATTATTTGGGTTTCTGTTTTGATAACGCTGAGCTACTTTACTGACTTCTCCATTTATAGTACTACGTATAAATATGTATTCCCCAAATACTTTTTTTCCCACTGTAGACCTTTTTTTTTCCCTCCTGTGGCAACTAGAACTTCTGTTGGGAAACTAGGAAAGTGACTAAGGTTGTTAAGGAATCCATCTTTAGAGAGAAAAAAGGTGGTGCTTATGCCTAGGTTGGGCATTTATTTTCTGTGGAAAGTGGAGAATAAGTAGTTAAAACAACTTTCTATGCACAGTTAAAGCTAGAAAACAGTAGTGCATGTGTAAACTCCACAACTTTCAGGTTTGTGTATTATTTCACTCATTTAGGTATAAGCATAAATAAAAATAGCCGCTGTTGCTACTGAAAAAATGTTGCTACTGAAACTGAGTGCTGATAGGTACTCCAGCGAATGGCAGCATCTAAGGACAATAGTTGGTATTTGTAGAGGAGGGAAAAAGGTTGTGTGTTTGGGAAGAAACAGTACATATTATATAAAAGGCAAGAGATGTTTTCTGTTGTTTGTTTGATTTTGGTTTTAAGGATTTTTGTGAACCTTTGTTGGTTGCTAAACCTGGAGAGACTTCAGGATTGAGATTTATTAAAGAAACTAACCTGCCAGTGGCAGATGTGTTGTCATGAAAAACCTTTTAGGGAAAACCCTTGAAATAACTTCGTAAAATTGTAGTAACAGTTGAAATTGGAAATATACAGCATTGGTTTAGATAAAGCAGTGTCACACCTGTGAAAAACTGTGAAGTTCTTCGTCTGTGGATGGAGTTCATTGCTCATGTCTTCAATCTGGAATGTCTTGTGTGTTTGAAAGCTTTTCTTTTATCTGTTGGTATTGGTTTGTCTGACAAGATGTTCAGTTGAGATTGAGGTATAGGAAATGCAGTGTAACTCGCATAGGTTTTGTCAAAGAGAAGTGGTTAACTGAGTCATACAGTAGTGGAGGATAAGCCAGGAGGATTTAAGACCTAGTGCAAAGATCAGAAAGGGAGAGAGAAAGTAGCACATTTTGAACTGGTTACCTCTAGAGTAGAAAAGGTTATCAGGGTGCCGTAAAACTTGCTATTTACTAGAATGTTCTCCGTCAAAATAACATTTTTGTCTTCATGTCTTAAATTAACAGGATGTGTTGAAAGGAACTTCAGTGAAGAAAGTATTTTTCTTAATGTCCAGTTTATGACATGTTTGTGCATTGCCAATTGTATATTGTATGGGGCAAATTAAATAGGCAAAGTCAGAGGGGACAATTACTTGGTCTGCTCAAAAGAAGAAGTCTGGGTGTTCTTTGTGTTGGGTTTTTTTGTACACATACTTCCACTGTGACCTCAGTGTTTGTCAAACGTTTTAAAAACGGTAATAATAAACCCCCTCCTTCCAAAAAACATCTGTACTGAACAATGTGTATTTTAGGATTGACTGCTTGAATAGCTTTCTGAAGCCATGTCTTGGTTGTCAGCATGGTTTTGAGAACCAAGCATCAAAAGCAAAGGAAAGAGGCTCTCTTGTGTTCTCACTGTTGTCCGTATCCGATACCCAGGCATCACCAAGAAGAAGCCTGATCTGAAAGCAACAAAGCAAAGAATAAGAGGATGGGGTAGGAGGACTGGAGCAAACAAATGAAAGAACAAAATGTTGGTGAGAGGTTGGCATCTGGGTAGAGATTGCGTTTCTTACTCATTAAATGGTTCCTTAGCCAATTGCCTTTTTTTTTCTCCTTAAATGGTTTATTGTGATTTGTATCATGTTGCTGACATTCTGTGGAATTCTCCACCTAGTGCTTTTCAGATTTCACAAAACTCGCGGATAGCCCTGAGCGTGGATCATAGATTGTCAGTAGCAGAATCCCTTCAGGGTATGAATTATGGTATGATTTTTATGTGCAGGATTGAAGGCCTAAATAAGCTCTGTAGGTTTGTGTTGGCCGTCAGCTTTGTTCTTGAGCTGGTGCAATCGCTCTGAGGAAACTGGGAAGAAGGAGCATTGTGGAAGGATGGATTGTATACATCTGTGTTAATTGACAGATGATACCTAGTTGTGTTTCCAGCTTTTGATATGGTACAGGTTGTTTCTAAGTAACAGATTATGACAATTTTACTTCATGGCTTTTCTCTGATGTGTTTCACTGCTTAATTGTACAATTTCATGGGTTTATCTCATGCTTTTGTGCTCTCACAAATAGTTTTTGACCATAATACAGCTTTGGATTACGCAAGACATGGCAGATTTGGGTCATAGGCTCAAGAGCCGCAGCTTTATTTTTAATTGTAGGATTCACGTGTATATCAACAGCTTGCTTACATGGCATATACAAGTTGTAAAACTACGAAAACATTTCACAAGTGAAAATTTTATAAATGGGAGCTTCAACTGAAATTCCCTCTGAAAATGCCCTCAGAAATCCACTCTGCCATCACTGGGTATTTACTACATCACAAGCTTTTAACAAATTTGCTTGTAGAACAGCAGAAGTTTGGTTGTACTGAATACAGTTTACTGAAATACCCTGTTAAGAAAAGAGCTGTTCTTCCGGTGTCCTACCAGTGACTTGCTATTTGTTCACTTTAATACATGGAATATAATTACATATTTCATACAGAATAAAATGTTACACTTTCAGAGATGCAACACGTTTTTCATTTAAAGCAGATCGTCTTATTGCCTGTTGATAAAAGTGCAAAATATACCTTTTAATAAGCTTTGGTTTTTATTACAGCAATGTCGTCTTACTTGTAGAAACGTCATGACACACAGCAGCATCATGGTGGATGTAGGAAAGTGGCCAATATTTACCTTATTGTCACCTCAAGAAATAGCATCTATTCGGAAAGCATGTGTATTTGGTACATCAGCCAATGAAGCTATATACATAACGCACAATGATGAGGTAAGGCTGTAATAAAGTGGAATGTACGCTCTACAATTAGTTGGTTTCAGAGTCCACTGAATACTTGTAAACTAATAGCTTCTCAGAAGCATTGTGTGAAATTTGTATACTTCAAAACATGTTGGATGCAACTTGTAGGTTTGTTTTTTTTATTTGGTCTTGTATGGGGACAATATAGATGGAGTATTTAGAAAACTTACAGTTGACAAAGGCCAGGATGGATTATGTGCTCTTTTGAAGACAGTCAGAATTCAAAAGAAGTTGTGGTAGCTTGAAACTTAAGTGCAAGCACTCCAGGTATGAAGACATAAAATGAGGTTATGGCTTGCAAAGTAACAGTACGGCGGAAGATTATCTGTGGATTTTAATGAAACTCAATGCAAGTTAGCATTGTGCTACTGAAAGAAAACAGGCCAGCTGTTCTAGGATGTATTAATGGGAGAATTTCTTGTGAGTCTGGGTAGAGTAAGATTATTTCCCCACCGCCACCAAGTTCTATGAAAGCTGCATGTAGGATGAGCCTCCCAACTGTGGCTGCTCTTTACAAACTGCTTTTAAAAGAAGATGGTATCCTCCACTTTGACAGCTTAATACTTTTTATGGTACAGTTCCTGCAAATGAGAAGCCTAGGTTCCAGGCCTGCACGGATCTGAATAATTCTGACTCATCGGTTAACTTCCACAGTGTCCCCATGCTGACTCTTGAGCTTCTTAACTTCCACGAGGGAAGTCTCCAGCCCTCAAGAATCCATGGCAAAACTCTGTCCTGGCTTTATGAAGACGTGGCTGTTACCACATCTGTGCATACCTGAGTATAAATCACTTAAAATGAGTATTCCTCTGTTTTTTAGGTATTTGTTTTTGGACTGAATTGCAGTAATTGTTTGGGAACTGGAGATAATCAGAGCACAATAGTACCAAAGAAATTAGAAGCCTTATGTGGAAAGAAGATTTCCAGTCTCAGTTATGGAAGTGGGCCCCATGTTGTCCTTTGCACTGAAGGTAGAAAATTAACATTTAGGATAGAAACATAAGTTACAGATTTTAAGTTCCCCTTGTATTAACAAGAATGGGTTAAGGTGTAATTGTATTAAATTATTAATTGGGTAATGTACACTAAGGGGTGCTCATTGGTCTTAATTGGAACTAAATGTATTCTGTAATAGATAAAGTAAGTTTCTGTTACATTTCCATTATGTTGCAACTGTAGAGTTTTACTCTATCATTTATGACGTACTCAGTCTTACCTGTGCACTCTCATATATTTCCACAATAAATCTAGAGGTTACACTATGATACATGTATATGAAATATTTGTATACAAAGTATATAATTTTTTAGTGTACAGATGATTCTTCTAATAGTTTCATTATTTGTTAATGTCCTTTCACTTTCATGTTGGCATTTTCTAATTTCTTAGAATTCTGTCTGTCTTAACTCCCTTGACATTTTTGGTGGTTTTTATCACAAACTTAAATACTTTTGCAGATGGTGAAGTGTATGCTTGGGGACACAATGGTTACAGCCAGCTTGGGAATGGCACAACAAATCAGGGCATTACTCCTGTTCAAGTTTGCACAAATCTGTTAATAAAGAAAGTGGTGGAAGTAGCTTGTGGCTCTCATCATTCCATGGCACTGGCATTTGATGGGGACGTAAGTTGAAACCTGTTCAAACCTCTTAATCTTCTTCTTGAAGTGAATAGTGCAGGTGACGCTGCAGTCTGAAGTTCTCTCTTTCTCTACAGTGTAGTTACAACATAACCTTTTCTCCTACTGCCTCAAAGTAGGGTGTACTTTTCTTCAGAGCAGGCTTGAAAGCAACCCACCACCACCCCCGCCCACAAACCCCAAACAAAAAAACCCCAGCCCAACCACAAAACCAAGGGAATAAAAGGCTAGTAAACTTTTGTGGCTTTCATTTGTTGGGCGTGTCACAGGGATGAGACCAGAAAGCTGTGCCCCTTCCAGGTGGCACAATTTGTAAGGCGCAAAATGTAGTGTTGTTGTTTGCTTGCAATTCTGTTATTTAAGGGGTATGTTGAGTTGTTCATAGTCACTATTTAGCATTTAGTCTGTTTCTTGTAATCTTCATGATTTCCATGCTGGTACTGTGAATGTTGCTCTGCACACCTCTGAATACCTTTGTGTGTAGCTAATGAAAGACCATTTGATTTATATCCAAGTCTGCTTTATGCTGTTTGTTTACATGGCTTAAGGCTATGTGTCAAGGGAAACATGTACAATTAGTTTCCAGTTAGTCAGATTTGACCAGGGTCTGTGTATCTGATTTGAGTGGCATGTTACTGCATGGAGGAAAGCCTGCTTTCAGCTGTGCTTTAACAAAAGAAGAGTTCTAATTTTAAAACCTTGCTAACAATGGAAATGGAAACTACAATTCTTTCCATCCTGGTAATCTGAGCACGCCTGTGTTATGGTTCAGTATGGAGTCATTGCACAACAGTAGTGCAAAGTAACAAATCAGTATTTTGAAGGTAGGAAGGAGGCATTTGGTTTATTTAAGTGGTCTGTGTTGTATCTCTGAAAGGAGAGCCTATGCGTAGGAAAGATCTTCATGTTGTCATGTTTGACTTGGTTAAACTATAAAATTTGGTGTGCACGTGGGAAGGCAAGGGTGTTCTTGTATTAGTTAAAATAGTGGTGCCGGCTGCTGTGTGGCAGCTGCCTGCGATGGCCACGCTGTCCCTTGCAATAAATGTAACATGCTTGAAATCTCAATGGAAGAGGGGAAGTTTCTTTGTATTTACTATGGAACCGGTATTTGCAGCTTGCTCACCATTGTGGCTAGTTAATGTACTATAAATCCACCCCTAGCGTACCTTGCAGTAGCTTAGTCTGTTTGTGCTCTGGGATTTTATCTGTACCAGAACTGATTATACCGAAAGCAACGAAATGTGTTAAGTAGAGTTTTACAGAAAGATTTGGCTGTAAAAACCCTTTCGACTTGATATATGTGGCGTTTTAGAGACACACTGAATTGGAAAGTATTCATGGAAATACTTAGCGTTATTAATTTGTACAGTTGGTTCAGTGCAATTTTAATGCAGTGCAATTTTTTTAAAAAAAGTATCTTAATGATAGGCTGCAGACATTCGTGCTTCTCAGAGAGAGGAAACTGCTCTTTGGCATTTTGATCTACCTTCATTTTTTTTTCCTGTGTTATCAAAATTAAGATATTTTGTAGTTCATCTTCAAATATTCAGTAGGAGTCACAGATCCAGCAAATGCAAGTAATAAAACAGAAAGGACTAATGCTTTATTTTGTTCATATTAGACATGGTAAATGAGTTGTGTTGGTCGGAAGTTTTTTGTTGTTGTCTTTGGTGGTTGGTTGTTGTTTTTGTTGTTGTTGTTGATGTGGGTTTGAGTTTTTTTGGTGGTGGGAGAAGTGTTTTTTTCTAATGACTGACTTTTGGTTTGGTGTCACAGTAAACGGGTGGCTCCTGACACCAAAACATGTGCAGACTTCACATTAGGGTGTCTGTCAGTATGCTTTTACTGGCTAGCATGTCTGTGTCTGAGTATTTCCAAGAGGACAAAATTTTTAACTGGATAAAGCACCAGAGAATGAACTATCAGAAATAGTTTTATGCCAAGCTATGGGTGTTTATGCATGTCTAAAAATTAAAGGAATTGAAAATACAAAGCTATAAATATTTTTTAATATCAGTTATTCTGCTGTCTTCTGGACTTCTACATGAAAGGAACCAATATTTTTGTTTTTACTATGATTAGTTTGCCACTTGCAAACTTTGAACTGTCAGAGGTGATGCTTTTTGGCAATGTCATTGTGTAAGAGTTTTGCTACTGTGGAACATGGGCTGACAAAGCCATCTCCTTTCACAGCTCTTGAAAGATATAAAAGAGGTATTATGAGTGTCCAGCAATAACCTGGTTTAGAGTTCTATGAGGAAAACTAAATAGCTGTAAATTGGGGGGTTCAGCTTGTCTGGGAAAAAAAATTACATTCTGACTTGCATTCCTTTTTCTGACGTCATGAAAGTATAAAGACAGTCCACTCCCTATGCTCTTTGTCTTATAGTCTGACTTATGTTTGGTATGGAAATATGTTCCTTTTGTTTCCTCTTGTAGTCAGATGCTCTGGTTCTGTAGCAAGAAGCTGAAAAAAGTAGTGTTCATATTTGCTAGATCAGTCCTATTGCTGTTCATGATTTTCGGCTGTTGAAAATTAATTTTAAGCATTTTAGCTTGTTAAATAGGATAGTTTACCCAATCTGATGCCGGCTACAGTAAAATTACAATTTATTACTATCATTACTATTATTAAGGCTTAAACTCAATTTTTTATTTGTTTGTTTTTATGGACAGCTGTACGCTTGGGGCTATAATAACTGTGGTCAAGTTGGATCTGGATCTACAGCAAACCAGCCCACTCCTCGCAGAGTTTCGAACTGTTTACAGGGTAAAATGGTGGTTGGCATTGCTTGTGGTCAGACCTCCTCCATGGCTGTAATAAACAATGGTGAGGTAAGCATTGCTGTATTCTCACATTCTCTCTGTTACCCAAACTTACGAGGTTAATGTCTGAACATGGAGAAATGCTGACATGGAGTGCTCAAGTTATAAAGTTGTATTGCTAGAGTTATAGACAGTTATATCGATAACTTCTCTGGACCAATTTAAAGAAAACTCTGCAATTAACTGGAGATGCTGTCTTTACACTAAACGTTCCTTCTTATAGCAAAAACTGTGTTGGAACATAGTTCTTACTGAGTCTGTATCTGCAAGAATTTGAACAGTTGTATTAAGTATGTCTGCATTCCGTATTTTGGTAGATTGTTTAACATATCCTAATTGGATTTTTTTGAAAGCATACGCAATTGAATAGTTAATCTTTCTGCAAGAATACACTGACTGATCTGGGTTCTTAAACACATTGCTTAATTGCCAGCAACAAAACCAAACCAAGCTTTTGAACGTTGCTGTAGTATTGTGCAACTGTTCCATTTCACATGAGTTTGTGGTGCTGTCTTGCTTCTAGGTATGAACTGTAATCTCAGTTTTACTGCATTTCACCAAACTTGGAGCGTATCTTTTCTTTGTGACTGGAGGGAATGTAAAAGTCCCGGGGGCTGAGATGAGCTTTCATTGTACATAATTTTGTCTTGTATATACTTGTGTCTACCATAACAAAACTGAAGGAAAAATCAGAGCTAAACTGGGGACTTAATTTTAAACTAATCCAATAGCTAATTATCTGATCAGAATAATTTCTTGTTTTCTTTAAAAAAAGAAAAAGGTAAGAAAAGTAAAAAGAAAAAAGTGTAAAAGTCAACTAAAATGTTTACACTATGGGAGAGATTTTGGTATATTGGAAGTTTATTGCAAAATTCTTAGTACTTCAAAGACAAATCTAGTTTAGAAACCTTCTTTAAAAGATAAATGCAGAATTGAAAATTTGCATAGAGTCAGTCATTGCAGTATATTTAATATGTTTCAGCCTTCTCTATATTGCTTTTGTAATAGTGTACAGTTTTTTGATAAGATGTACTTTTTTGACTTGTGCTTGATACCAAGTCCTAGATGCTCTATAATTTTACAGAGGAGTGGCTCAATTTTGGTTTTGTTTTGCAATCAGGTTTATGGCTGGGGTTACAACGGTAATGGTCAGCTAGGTCTTGGAAACAACGGGAATCAACTAACACCATGCAGAGTGGCAGCGTTGCATGGTGTGTGTATACTCCAGGTATGTCGAACATAGACATGAAAATGCATTTGTGTTTCTAGCATCTGCTAAAAGTGTATCTTTGGAATCTTATACCTGCTTATAGATTTCGTAGTTTAAATACTGAATTTTTTTTAGCTCCTATAAATTGTATTAGGCTTATAAAAAGTGCGAATAAACTAAAATACTTGCTTTTGTAAACGTTCTGAATAATTTAAAGTTAGCTAGCATAACTATGTGTAAATTATGCCATGGATACAAATTACAGCTTTGTTACAAAGCTGGATGAATGAAGTGCACTAGGAAAAGACAAGAAATGAAGGGCAACAAGATGTTCAAATTAGATTCTACATTAATATTCTTATTAGCCCTACAAAAGTGAGGGGAGAGGGAAAATGAGTCATGGGTGTGGGCTTGGTTGTTTGGTGGTTGGGTTTTGTTTGGTTTTGGGGTAGTAAGGAGCTGTGGAGTTTCATGTGATAACTTGGGTTGAATGGTCGTTAGCTGTTGAACTGCAGGTCTCAGTTTCTGTAGTATTGAAAATATCGAATTCTGGAAGTGTTTCAGAATTGCAAGTTGTGATGATCAAGTTCACTGTTCTTTTTGTGAAGACTCTGCAACTGAAAGCAAGTAAAGGCTAGGGATACTTTGGAAGAGGGCAGTAAATTATTTAGGAGTAATCAATGAACACTAAATTAATGAAGTTGGGACTTTCCCAGTACCTACAGTTAACATATTTTGCGTTGACTGTAAATGCTGAGAAATAACACATTGTAGTGCTAAACTGAGAATGCCCGAGATATTTGACTTCAGCTAGACTGAGGTAATGTGTGCAATAATTTTGTGTCGTCTCTGTTTTGTTTAGTAGTAATGCTTATACATTTACTTACAGATTGCCTGTGGCTATGCGCACACGCTAGCACTAACAGATGAGGGTTTGCTCTATGCCTGGGGAGCTAACACTTACGGGCAGTTGGGAACTGGCAATAAAAGTAACCAGCTAAGCCCGGTGCAGATCATGATGGAAAAAGAAAGGTAATCTTACGGAAGCTGTTTCTGGGTTGATAAGTCTGAGCATGTGTTATGCACTCTCTAGCACTGAAAGCATGCGTGTGTAGGGCTTGGTGGATTGTTTTCCTATTGCTAATGTTAAAAGCATAGGAAAGGATGGTAACTTACTGTTTACTGTAGACTGAGTGCTTTTTGCTATCTGTAATGATTATTGAAAGTAATCATACTTTGTATTTACCTGATACTGAAAGATAATGAATGACTAAGTGTTAGTATGATTCCTTTGGTTAAAAATTTGGAGCTGTAAAATTGATAAACCAAGCTTTTAAGCTGTATTGAGGGCTACATTTAAAAAAACAAAACAAACAAAAAAAAACAAACACCAGAAAAAAAAAAAAAAGAGGAGGGGGGAAGGAAGTGCCACCTTTGTAAGAAGTGACCTGTGAGGAAAAAACAGTTTTCTGAAAGGCTGATAATAGCCAACCACAAAAACAGCACTCAATTTGCAAGGTTGCTAGAGCTAAGGGCAGGTAATACCACTTTGATCAGTGGTACCGGTTAGTAGTTTGTAGTTTCTTAGTTTCCTAGACTCATAAAAGAATAACCCTAAGCCTTGTCCACCCTCTTCCAGCACCATTGTTGTCCTCATATTTGGGATGACTCTTCTGCTGTTCACCTACAAACTTGTATCTCAGTCCCATTCTCTAGGCCTGTGCGTATACCTATAAATTAACGTACCTCAGTTTGGAAACCTCTTAAACTGTAAATCCCTTAACCTGTAAATCTCTTAATTTGTGATCTCCTCTTGACTAGGAAACACTTGTGGTTGGTTTTTCACCTCCGTTTCTGAACTGTCTTTCTGGGAAGTCATTCCTATTTTTTCCTGTTTCTCACACTTAACACTAAATTAAAAGCTGCACAGTACTGGAATTATTTAAGAGCTTAAAAAATGAGTGAGGGGAAAGCAGAAAGGAACCATCACAACAAAAACCACTGAGGTGAGGCTGGCTTGTCTGTGAGGCAACTGACACTAGCGAAGCAAAATGAAATATTCTTTAAAAAAGCACTGGAAGAAAAATGTGTATGTTTGCAAATAGAACAACTTTGTTTTCATAGCGATTTATTTCTTGAGTGATCTAAGAGGAGCTGTTGCTTTTAGAACTGTATGTGAACTCAAGCATGGGATCATGATAAAACTGGCATTTGTTCAATGACTAAAGGAGGGAGAAAATATCATAGAACTTCTGTTTGGAATCTAAGGGAGAGATAAGTCATTTGAACTTACTCATCCTGTTTGACTTGGCTCCCTTGGAAACAGTGCTGTAAGTGGGTTAGCTGTCATTTCCCATGAAGCCTATTACCACTGCTTCTCCTGGTCTTTTCAATTGTGTAACCCGTTTGTTATTTATATGTAATGCTGGTGACAGTTCCTTAGGAGGTGGCATTTGATGCTGTCTTGAAGAATATTGCACATAGAGCTTGTAAGGAACTTTTAGACTTCATTTTGTGTTAGCTTGGGGTAACAATTAAGAAGGTCAGCTTCCTGAGTTTTGAGGTTAAGTGTATGTTTGACATTGTATTGTAAGCGTACTGTACATGTACTGTGCATGTGTTATAGTACATGTTCTACTGTGCTTCTTAAGTATAGTGTAGTTACTCTAAAAATAAGAATTGGTTCTGCTAAGGAAAAAGAAATTTGGGGAAGGAAGCAGTTTAGGTGGATAGCTATGATGGACAATAAGTTGTCCCTAAAATAATTACTTCATGAAGTCTCATGCAGAGGTGCTACAAGATCTCAGTGTTGCATAGAGGTTCATAGGTTGTTAGTGGTGTAAACCAAACCATTAACCTTTTATCTGCGTGAAATTATTGATACGTATACTGAAAGTGATTGTAGATTCTTTCTGTAGTGATTGTAGATTTCTTATCTTGAAATTACTTTTGCACTTAAAAAGTGGGCTTTGTGTTAAAAAAGCTTTTTTCCTAAAAAGTTAACTCTTTGCAGATATTGTTGTGTAAAAGAGTAAACATTTTGATATGTATATTCTTAGACTACCTGGAAAGGCATTTGTCCCAGTTGATCTGTTTGTGGCACGAAAGCACAAAATCCTCTGATACATTTTTAGCATGGAGAAAAAACAGGAAAGCATAGCTTTTACTTTGAACTAGTGCTGGAACTTCCCCTGGCTTTTGTTTGTCATGCAAACAGGGACACTGGAAACATCCTTGTGGTCTTTTTAATGGAAGTCTGATTATTTTCAGTTCTTGTAATGTTTCAGATAGCAAGATAGGGATTGTGTTAGTGATGGGAGAATAGATAAGTGTGCATCAGCAGCTCTAATATTTTAAAGAACTATGTGAGGTGAGTGAAAATACTATATAGACTTTACTTAAAAAAACCCAACCATAGCTTTTCAAGAATGTGGCTTAAGTGCATGTGTTCACCTCTCCTCAAATGAAGTACTGTCCATGTTCCATGCTGAATCTCAGTGTCAAGGAAAGGAAACTAACAGCAAAATAAGAAGTCAGAAATACAGGCAGTAGGTCAGATTTTTGTCTACATGCAAAAACCAGATTAAAGGCTGGGTAGAAGGGTTTCTTAATAAAGGTTTTATTGAAAAATATGTAGGATCTTAATCTCAAAATGAGAGAATTTTCACAGCATCTGTTTGAAAGAAGTTCTGAAAAACGCTCTGCAAAAATCTTAGTAGTGTAATTTTTCTGCGTGTTCCCTAACTGTAAGTTTCATAAGCTCCATAGGCTTTTCTTCTTGAGAATAAGTGTTTGATGTGCATTGGTTTTAAAGGGGAAAAACAAAACTTTGTTTTGCTTCATCCTTTTCCCATGGTTATGGAAGAAAAGGAGGAATGTCAACTGATGAGAATGCTTGTAGAATTTATTGTAATCAGATATTGCTTTAATTATGTCAATCTGAAGATGTCATTGCAAGTTTTAAATATTGATCCATTCGAACAGTATCACTATTCATGCAGGACAAAGACAGACATACAGGAGTGTAGATGTATAGTTTCATTGGCTGTTATTTTGATGAAGCATTTGGAAAGTCACTTGATTCTGTACCTGTAAGTATCTTACAAAGTTTCTTCTGTTTGCAGGGTTGTG
>VZSC01000358.1:178748-209820 GCA_013398225.1 Steatornis caripensis | reverse complement strand
CTTTGCCTGCACTGACGATGTGTTTGCTTGCTTTGCTACCCCTGCTGTTATGTGGCGTCTTCTATCAGTAGGTGAGAACAAGCTCCGATACAGCAGCTGGTGCTATAATCTCTGTCTATGTTTGTAGTGATTAATACAGGATACCACTTCCATGGTGGGAAGGTTCCTGCTTTAAGGAGAACCAACAATTAAAACTAGCTCTTTTAGCTAGGTTTTTTTCTTCTGAAGAAAAACGGTCTACTTCAGCAGCTAAGGATCCAGAATAGGGTTAACAAGATTGTTTGCCAGTATACATCTGGAGAGAACTCTGTTTTACAATTGCACTGTGAATATTGTGTATTTCCTACATTTATATCGTCTGAGCTCCAGCTCAGGACTGGGAAGAACTCCTGGATCATTAAACATAACTTTTTTCTCTTAAAACTATTCCTACTTGGAAGACTGCTCCTGGCACTTGTTGTTTTGGTATCTAACAACTTTGAATTATAAGCACTGTCTCTAGCTTTCCATCCTTAGTATTTACACTTCCAGTATGAATATGAAGGAGCGGATCTCCCTCCTATGTTTCATGTTACGGAAGTCAAGTAACAGAATTACGTTTTCATTTTGTGAGATGATTTCTCTCAACTCGATTTAGTTTGACTTTCCCCAAAGACAGGTAGACTTGTAAATAATAGTCCTTGATTAACAAGACCCTAATATAATTGTTTGCTTTGTCAGAACTCTTCTTATACTGCCTTGTATTACACTTTGGGATGCAGTCTCTGAGACCAACAAATAAGCCCAAGCCTTTCTTCTTGATTATCTTTGATTCACATACTGCTAATTCTTATTTGACCCCAAATATTCTATAAAGTGCGTAGCTTGCACCTCCATGAAAACACAGAGGTGTTCTCATGTTCCAAACATGAAGATGTTTTCACCTTAGAGCTGCCACTTCAGTTCTCAAGATCATTTAGGGGTTCTAATCTGTTTTACTTAGCCCCTGTACAAAATTGATTTTGTGAAGGGATCACATCCTAAGTAACCTCTCTCCAGACTCAGACTTTACCTTTGCATGTGGCTTGTCCTAACGCAGCTTCTCCATCTTAACTTCTCATTTAATGTGTTATCACATTTATAGAGGTCCAGATAACAGCATCTCTCGTCTGTAGAGGAAAACTGAGTAGTTTTACTAAAGAGAGAGAAGATTAGCTTGGAGTGATCTGCTTCTGGGTAAATCTTGTTTTATCCCACTTCTCACTTTCTCCATTCTCTAATCCTCTGGGATATGTGTTCGTCTTGCCCTCTGTAGAAGTGTGGTGGTTGTCCAGGTCTGTTGCCTCTTGCTAATGGTGAAGGCTGTTCAAATGACATCTCCCCAGTTTCGGTACCTTTCAAGTTCTTGATCTTTATTAAGTATTCCCAGACTGAGTACAATAAGGTATTTGAATTTTGTTCCTGTATTTTAATTCCTTATAGCCTTTGGGCATTCTTCCCTTCTTATTCTGATAATCCTACTTACAGAATATTTAAATCAAAAGCATTCATTCTGGGGACATTTTAAATCTCTGTTTTCCATATGCATTTTTTTCCTTCCTCACCCTGTTCTATTCATATAGGTATAAAAACCCCTCATTTTTCTTTTTATGTTTGGGGTTTTTTTCCCTTAGTGAGAGCTAACTGTGCATAAAGCTTATTGTTCTACTTCCAGTTATGATGGCTCTGCCAAAAAATGAATCAGTCACTCAGGATTGGCTGTGGTGAAGTACAAATCTGCAGCCTTTTTTGAGGAATGAACTTAAGGTATTTGGAGTGAAAGTTGATCTACTGCATAGTTTAAGATAAGCTGATGACCTAGAAAAAAAAATCACATGAGGAAACTGAGGGGGATTGGAGCATGCTTTAGTATTTCTTTTTAAATACCAACTAATTTAGTTGTCCCTAACGGTGAAGAGTAATTTGTGGATTGTATATGGATGAGCAATACGCAGTCCTGTGGGACACAGGAGACGAACCACATCCCATTATAGTGAAAATACACTTATTTTCCTTCTCTGTACTTTGTTGCTTAGAAGCCACATGTTTTGAAACACACTTTTAAGATGCATCAATGGAAGCTTCAAATAGTGGGTTAAATTAGGTTTTCTAAAACTTCAGAGTTCTTGCTTTACTGCAAGCCTTAGTCAACTTGTGCTGCAACTCTCGTATGATTTCTAGAGACACAGAATGGGACCTCTGTGGGACCAGTGCCATAGGCCTTAAATAAAGAACTCTCAAAGATCTGTGGTATCTCAGGTTTAAATCCACTTCCAAAATTGCTGAACTTCTGTGTCTGTGGTTGTACCAAGAACACAGTATTTACTGTCTCTCTTCTTCAACAGCACTGCTTTTGGATTTTCTGTTGTCATACCTGGCTAATAAACTGAGTATAATGGTGCCAGGCTATATCCAATCTGCCAGCATAAAAAGTGGTCAGCTGCTGATGTGTTTTCGTATTCTTTAGGCTCAGATAATACCATGTCAGTGCGGCTGAAGTACTGTACACCGTGTCTCAAATGAGTTGCATGTGATGCTGTAGACTCCCATTACCAGCAGTTTACAGGTTGCAGAGCTGAGCTGACCCAGCACTAGCACAGAGCTGCCAGGAGCCTGGCAGTTTCATGGGTAGTGCCTAGGCAGAGAATGAGAAAGGAAGTTCTCCAGGTACTTTCCTTGGTGCTGTGCTGCCTCTGTGTAATGAGCTGGAAGGGGAACTGCTGACCACTGCTGCCTGTAGCTGTTGCAGAGCAGTCCTTGCCAACAGGAAATGGTATTGGATTAATTCATTCTTCCTATTTCACCACTTAAGCCAATGGAGCCCTGATACTGACCTATTTTCCTTGACACACTTTTAATGGAGCTCTTAGCTTTAGTTAGTGTTGTGTGTGTTCCGTTTAAGATGCTTAATGTGTTTGGTTTATTTGTTTTAAAATTGTTTTTGTAGAGCATGAAGACTTTTTAACAGTAGCAGAATCTCTGAAGAAAGAGTTTGACAGTCCAGAAACCTCAGACCTAAAGTTTCGTGTGGATGGAAAATACATACATGTCCACAAGGCTGTTCTGAAAATCAGGTAGTGGTCTTGTTTCACAGCTCTTATTTATACAGAATAACCTCTTGGCATCACATCTAAGGGGGGGGAAGTAAGGAGTAGGGAGTGACCCCTGAGCCATTAATGTATAGCATCTGTTTATCCATAATGACTTTAAATTAAGTGATTGTAAAAGGAGTCGAATCAAAACTTGGTCTTAAAATGGTCCGTATTCAACTCTGTTTTAAAATGGTCCATATTCAATTTTCATTGAGTCTATTCGTTGTTTCCAGGATAATAAATTCTGTTAAGTTTGTCTGATTGCAATGTATACACAGACGTTCCTGTAGCATAGATTGAATAGAAGAGTTACCTTGATGCGCAAGTAGAACAACGCTCAAGTATTAGGAACCAAAATGTGGACCGCTGGCTGTGATGGGGTGTGGTGAAATATTTGTGAACACTGCAGAGCGTACCAAATATGTATTTCAGAGGGACTGTAATGTATTCATATAATAGTGTTCTGGATGATGTCTTTGTTTCTTAGGTGTGAACACTTCAGGACCATGTTCCAGTCATACTGGAATGAGGATATGAAGGAAGTGATAGAAATAGACCAATTTTCTTATCCTGTGTATCGTGCCTTTCTTGAGTACTTGTATACAGACAGTGTTGACCTTCCGCCTGAAGATGCAATAGGTATTGCCTATCGTCCAATTGTGTTAGAAAGCAGCATCTAGAAAAACTGAGACAGAGGATGCAGAATAAATGTATTACTATAGGCTTCTAGTCTAGCCTACAATGCATTTTACTGGTGATTAATTAAGCTGCCTTTAAAATACTGTTGTAGCAAACTTAGTACAGCAAAAGTGCATATTTGGAAATAAACTATGAGCAGTTTTTTCAGGGTTGGGAGAGAAACTATTTCTGAGTTAAAGTACTTGCGTATTTTACTAAATTGATTCAATTATTGTTTAGGATAATATGAAAGAATCTCAGTAGATCTAATAGGGGAAACTTGGACAGCAAAGCAAAGAGCAAGCTGTAATTCAAGCACAGGTTTTTATAACAGTAGCTTTTTGCTTGGGTTGTAGTGCCTGTTCTGTGACAGTTCCGCTCTCACAAGCAGTTAGGTATCCAAATCAGTGGAACAACTTGCGTATTTGCAGAGATAACAGGATTGTGGCGTGAGGTAATAAAAAGCCTTTCTTCCTGTGTAATAGTAAAGTATTTTTTTTCTGAGCACGTTATAGACATACAGAACACTGCATACCGAGTACAGATGCAGCCTGTACCCCAGGAGCATAAACTGTTGTTGAAAGAGCAGAGATTGTTACAACTGACTAATACGATGGCATTTTAATTGCAGGGCTTTTGGATTTGGCTACTTCATACTGTGAAAATAGACTGAAAAAACTGTGTCAACACATTATCAAGCGAGGAATTACTGTGGAAAATGCATTTTCATTGCTCTCTGCTGCTGTCAGATATGATGCAGAGGTAAACTTCTAAACTTCAATCTCTTAAATAGGTGGCTGCTTTCTGACTTAGGCTATGGAGAAAAGCAGCCAGTTATATTTTCATATAAACTTCCTCTCACTTACTATCAGGTAATACTACTTGTCATTTTCAGAATTTAAGAATGTTGGACTTTTAAAAACTATTTGCGATGAGAGATATCTCTTCCCCCCCCCCGCCATAAACCAGTACTGGGAAGGTGAACTAGTACACAGATATCTGAAGATGACTGAAGTCCCAGGCTGAGATTCAGTATCCGTAACTGCTTGCATTTCTTAATTTCATGGTAAAAGGTTATGATGCTGTGCCAAGCTTCAAGAATTGCTATTTCTGTGGGGGAGAAACAAAATCTGTAACAAAAAAATTCTGAGGATAAAAACACTAACTCTGAAACAAGGGAAGGGTTTAAGTACAAAGCAAAAACTGTAACGTTATGAAAAGCAGTCTTGTAAGCCTTAAGTTACTTATTTGCAAGTTTGTGTGGTGTGCATGATTTTGTATGGTGATAGGTTTAGGGATTGAGTGCATTTGGGGGTTTTTTTTTGTTGGCTGGTTTGTTTTGTTTAGCTACTGTCAAATATGCTTTCAGTCTTCACAGTATGCTAATGCAATGGCAGGATAAGAACTGCTTTGTGGGCCTAGTAAATTTTGAAGACAGAATGTGTGAAAAGGGGAGAAGGCTAGCGAAGCTTTCCTACTGTGTAATGTCTGACTCCACCACTAATCACTAACACGCTGCTTCGTGCACTCATCAGGAAGTATTCCTGGGCTCACTTCAGCTGTTTGTGTTCAGCATAGTATCTGTGCATCGTGTTTGCAACTTTGCCACTGGTTAGTTTTTAACTTGCTACTTATGCTTATAAAGCAGTTTTGGTACTCTGTAAAATCAACTCATTGCTTTTTCTTGTACTTAATACCCAGTAATTGGCATGCAGGTGCCCTAACTTATTTCAGAACCTTGGGGTGTGTTGCTTGTTTGATATACCATACCCGAACGGCTGTGTTAGCATCTGAATTGTGGCTTCAGCTCTACTGTGAATAACGTTTTCTTTGGTGGGAGTTCACGGAAAATAGAATGATACCCATATTTTAGCCTTAAAAGATTTTTTTGCAGGATGGCTCTTCAGTATGTGATTGATTCTGCTCGTAAAGGGTAGAAGAAATCCAGTTACTGTGCCATGGCTGTACCTCACTAGCTAATGAAGTTAGAAGTGAAGTTAGAGTGGTAGGCTTCAGTGCTACATCAAGGAGAGAATGAGTGACTCTGAGGGGTTACGCTTCAGTAAAAAGTGTTTTTTACACACAGTAATGCTAGATGGGGGCTAGAAACTGCTTGGGTGTTGTAGTTCATACAAAGGACTGTGCGTCTGGAAGACAACAGTTTAAAGAAACTGCTTCACTAATTTAAATACCTCCATGATGGGAAACTCTCCTATACTTTCTTTTGGTGATTGACTGAATTGAAGTGGCTAGAATCAGGTCAGGTCTGGCTTCTTATTGTAGCTTTTAAAATAATCATTGGATGTACCTCGCACCTTTATTCACTTGAGTTTATACTAAGGACAGTTTGCTGGGAGTGTGTCCATCTGCAAATGACATTCAGCCTTTTTTCATACTGAACTTTACGTTTTCCAAAGTTACTTACTAATACTACAATATTTCTGTTTATTGTACGCTTCTGTTGTGTTGACTTGGAACATGAGTTTTTTAATAAAGCAGTGCAAAATATTGTAACGTGTACGATGTAATTTTGTTTAAAATGCTAGTTCATTCTGTTCTTTAAAAAAAGAAGAAAACCCTCAGCGTTCAGTTCTAATAAGCTCGTCTTTTTTTGTTGCACAGATGCCACACAAGTCAAGATCTGCAGCTTCAGAATGCCTGGTTTTAGGCCAGGATATATTTTCATATTATTGTTGGGTCAAGAACTCTTACTGGCACACAGTTGCTCTAGCTTTCAGTATTGACCTTAAGTGAAAATATGAATATTATCAGTCTTTCATACCTCTTGTGTCTTAACGAGCTCTGCAAATTTGTTACGCCTTACTGCAGCACCCAGCCTGCTGAGCAGCTGAGGAAGGGTGTGTTCTCATGTGTAAGGTGCTAGTTCTACAGACTTACAACCACCACAGAGAAATTAGAACAGGGTGGGGAATTGCTGTTTTGTAAGGGCTGCAACATCTTCTTTATAGCAGCTTAGATGTGCACCACAAAGAGTAGACTTCCTCCTCAAAAGAGGAGTTGGAAATAAATAATCTGAGTGGGAAGCATTCTGTGGCCAACCTTACATTAACAACAACTGTCTCTTGTTTTGTTTAGACATCCTGTGTCTCTGACATCATGTGGGTGCAATGATGGTTGTCTGTGAGGCTTTTCTAACCCTTAAATGGAAGGCACTTCAAGTAGACACAAATATCTGCAAGAATTGCTGTGCTGTGTTGTGCTGCAGTACTTCTTTTGAATCATTTTTGGGACATTTGTGAAATACTTTGTAACATGAGTCTGTTTCGAATGCACAGAAAGGCCGCCTGCCTAAGCTGCGCTTTAAAACTATCCAGTTAGTATACTCTTGAGTTGAGCCTGGTGACAATCAACTTCAAGGCTTTAGTTAAGCCTTAACTAAGCAGGAAGTCAAGCAACCTTACGTATAGATATGAGTTTATATTATGGAACAAAAGAGCTGAATTTTCTTAATTCACAGTCTTGATTATATATTATTACCCCAAGGTCTCCTATTTGTGTTGGGTTTTGATAGCTGTCAGTGAACACAGATAAAACCCTTCAAGTGGGAAAACATTTAAAATGTATATGGCTCCAAACAGCTGATTTTTGTGACTGCAGCTATATAATGAGAACCAAATTATAGTTACTTTTCCCTTTGTAGCCGTGTTATATGGGTAGAATTACTATTTTCAATTGCATTTACGTAGTGACTATGTGGGGGAAAAGCATTGAGAGCCACTAGGTTAATGTGTTTCTCTGATTCTGTGCAAAAATAAAGCATATACAGGCATTTGTGCCTGAATGTAATTTTCTGAGATGGAAACAAAAATAATAAGAATTATTTTTCTTTTTTTTTTTTTCTGTTTAGGACTTAGAGGAGTTCTGCTTTAAGTTTTGTGTCAATCATTTGACGGAAGTGACACAAACTACAGCATTTTGGCAAATGGATGGTCCCCTGCTAAAGGAATTCATTGCTAAAGCCAGTAAATGTGGAGCTTTTAAGAACTGAAATGAGGCCGTAAGTTAACGGTGTTGGCAGGGGGTTTTGCGGTTGTAACAGGATGTTGTAACTGTACAGGTAAAAGCGAGTGTTACCTGATCTCTTGTACTAGAAGATGTGAAAGGCCACAGTGAAAACAAATGTTTTCTGTGCTCAAGAGTGAACTGTTGTAAAACTGGCAAGCAAAATATTCACTTGCATTTAGCAAATCTGGATGGTGGAACCAGCTCAAGATTTCAGACAGAGCGAGGAAACACTGTGGTGTGCAGAGGATGCCAGGCGGTGTTCAGGACTTACCTTTTTAGCCTAGGGAATCTCAACTCTAGCACCACTTGTTAATATTTCCAATTTACTTTTTGGGGTTGGAGAATAGTCTGACCTGAGCCACCAAATGATGGCACTTAAATCATTAACTCCCTGAGATTATAGAGAAGCAAATGGCATGGATATCTCTTACTGCATTTGCATGATTGTGAATGAATTTGCCATTTGCTGTGTGTAATTAACCAAGTGTATCTGGTGCTTAGAAAAGTGTGCAAAAATAATACACCCTCAAAGCCTACGCAAGTGACTTTGAAGAAAGGGGTAAGTAACTAGCAAATCTAATTGGAAGCAAATCTCTGTATTTGGGTATACCTTAATGTAAGTTGTAATGTGTACTTTGTGTAATCTGTTCGAGCAATATCTATAATGGTTAATGGAAAAAATTCCCTCTTCGGTGACCTCAGATTACACTGGTCCTTTTGGAGAGGAAGGGATACACTGTTCTGAAAGTGGTGGGTTTGCATTTAAGTGTTGTATAAATTTAAACTACATGTAATAAAATTCACTTTTTTTGTACCTGTTTGATAGCAGACTTCTTTGGACTTTGAAGAAAATGGCAAGCTTTTTGTGTTACATAAAGCATGGAAGTTGCTTTATTAAAAAACAAAACAAAACAAAACAAAAAAACCACAAACAAACCAAAAACCAACGAAACAAACCAACCAAAGCTGAAACCAAGCCCACCCCACAGACCACTTATTACTGACTCTTACTGATTTCACTCTGCTTGACAAATACCTGTGATCTCTCAGTTTCAGAAAACAGCAAGTTTATGTGTAGGCACTAATATCGATCCCGGTGATTACAATCTATGCACCTGATTTTATTTCACTAGTAAGTCCATGCATGACTGTAACCTCACAGCAGGTATGTACAAACATAAACACCTTCTATTTTTAGTGTGCGCTTTTAAGGTGTTACTCCCCCACCAAACAGAGGGTAGAGCAGAGAACCTGGAACTTCAGATCTGAAGTTTAGGTTAACTACAGGTTTAGTTTTGGGGTTATGATTTTGCTGAGTTTTGCAAAGCCTAGAATTTTGTATTGTTGATAGAGGCAGGGAGCTTCTGTAGCTTGACGTTGGGAGTTCAGTCTAGGATAGTCTGACAAAATGTTTCCAAATGTGTACTAAATGTTTCTAATAACCAACTTGTTTTGGTTTGCAAACTGTAGACTAAAGGTGGAGCGTGGCGGGGGGTGGAACAGAAGAGTANTCAGTCTAGGATAGTCTGACAAAATGTTTCCAAATGTGTACTAAATGTTTCTAATAACCAACTTGTTTTGGTTTGCAAACTGTAGACTAAAGGTGGAGCGTGGCAGGGGGTGGAACAGAAGAGTACAGGACTTGTCCTGTAAGCTGCCCTGAAGCTTGTCATTAATTCAGATTGCTGCTCTAGGAGAAAAGAGCTCAGGTAAGCTTTCATGTCTTTCCCATGACAGCGGCTTTGCCTCTTTCTTTGTTCTCTAGTAACAGGTAAATCCATGCCCCGTGTTAATACACTTGGTTTAGGTGAGAGTGCTGTAGGCAGAACAGCTGTGAGCGGAGCTTTAGGCCTTGGCTCACTAAACTGGTTGTGGTTCTTGTCCTGGGCAGCCAGCAGGCCTGAACTGTATAAGCAAGTAAAAATACAGGTCTTCTGTCAGGCACAGCTAATAGCTGTACCCCAGGAGCTTGTATTGGGTTTGCAGGGCAAGGTTTTAGTAGCGGGGTGCTTCAGGGGTGGATCTTGTGAGAAGCTGTTAGAAGTTTCCCCTGTGTCTGAGAAAGCCAATGCCAGCCGCCTGCAAGATGGACCTGCCTCTGGCCAAGGCCGAGCCCATCAGCCAAGGTGGTAGTGCCTCTGGAAAAATGTATTTAAGGAGGACGGAAAAAACTGTGGCAAAAGAGCAGCCAGAGAGAGGAGTGAGAATATGTGAGAGCAACAACTCTGCAGACACCGGGGTCAGTGAAGAAGGATGGGGAGGAGGTGCTCCAGCACCGGAGCAGAGATCCTCCTGCAGCCCGTGGTGCAGACTATGATGAGGCTGGCTCTCCCCCTGTAGTGCATGGAGGGCCTGTCCAGGTTACACTTAATGGCAGCACAGCCTTCTGGTGAGTCAGCTGCTCCTGCCAGCTTCGTATTGTCAGCAAACTTCCTGAGGGTAGTGTGTCCATTTATCCAGGTGATGAATATGCCAGCACTGACCCCTGGGGAACACCGCTGGTCAGTCTTCCAACTAGACTGCACCACCAATCCACCACAACACGCTGAGCTCTGCCATTCAGCCAGTTCTTGATCCACCTCACTGTCCACTCATCTAGCCCACACTTCCCAAGCTTGCCCATGAGTATGTTGTAGGAGACAGTGTCAAAAGCCTTGCTGAAGTCAAGGTAGACAACAGCCACTGCTCTCCCCTTGTCTACCCAGCCAGTCATGCCATCATAGAAGGCTATCAATCAGATTGGTCAAGCAGGATTTCCCCTTGGTGAAGCCATGTTACCTACTCTTGGTAGCATTTTCTGCCAGCTCCCTCAGCACTCGTGGGTGCGTCCTGTTGGGGCCCATGGATTTGTGGGTCTCCAGTTTGGCTAAGTGATCTCTAACCCACCCCTCCTCAACCAGGGAGAGTCTTCATTTCTCTAGACTTTCTCACCTCCAGGGACTGGGAATCCTGAGGGCTGGCCTTAGCATTAAAGCAAGGAAGACATTCAGTAATTCCACCTTCTCTGTATCTTCCATGAGCAGGGCACTTGCCTCATCCAGCAGCGGGCCCACATTTTCCCTGGTCTTCCTTTTGCTACTGGTGTACTTGAAGAAGCCCTTCCTGTTGTCCTTGACCACCCTTGCCAGATTTAATTCCAAGTGGACCTTAGCATTCCCTGTTCCCCCATGCTGTTTAGCACGAGGAGGTAGAGACATCAGGAGTGAAGTTGAGCCGAGAAAGAAAGGAGGGGTGGAGGGAAGGTGTTTTAAGACTCAGTTTTTATTTCTCATTACCCTACTCTGATTTGATCGGTAATAAATTAAACTGATTTCCAAGTCAAGTCTGTTTTGCCCATGAAAGTAACTGGTGAGCAATCTCTCCCTGTCCTTATCCCAACCCAAGAGCCTTTTGTCTTATTTTCTCTCCCCTGCCCAGCTAAGGAGGGCAGGGATAGAGCAGCTTTGGTGGGCACCTGGCATCCAGCGCTTTTATGTTTTGAAAAGTTGTTACTCTGTGCTTACTGATCCCCACCTTCATCTAGACAAGCTCAAGTTATGAATTTTTACTTGCCCTGGAGAGAGTACAGCTGTTCTAGCAGGATGGTGGTGCAGCCTGTCACAACAAGGGGCGCGTGATGGGATCATTAGGGCCGTGGATCACTGCAGTCCTGCTCCGCTTGCTCCTGGGAGGCGGGGCGTAGTTAAACTGTGGTGTGACAGCACAGCCCCTCCTCAGCCATCTTCCCTGCAACAGTGGGGCTAGTGAGCATGACTGAATACGCAGCTTTCTTAAAAACATTTTATTTTATTAACTTACCCCTTTTATAGCTAAAGAATGGTTTTCTGTATTCAAACAATTTTTTAAAGATAAAACACATGGAAGTCATATCCTTTCTTAAAGGAGAAAGGAAGGTACAGGCCCTTGTTTGATCCATTTGACAAGGTACGTGTTGTTTAGAGTATGATGCCCAACCACTTCTGGTCTGCCCGAAGCACTGTTTCACCACTGCTGTTACAGCAGAACTAGTTACACATTAAGCAGTCAATCAAGAATCCCTTAATTAAGAAAACCAAACTCCTGTTTATAATTCAGAAGGCAAGTGCAAGTTCTGCTGATTTATGTTCTTTGGAAAGCCAAAGCAGCAACACCATCCTTAAAACATCACTGTTGAGCTGCAGACAGTGAAGCAGCTACCACACCGTCAGGAGAGGGCTCTCGCAGCTAAAAGTGACTTCAACAAGTGTTCTGGGGCAGCTGATGCTCCCTTGTCTTTGAGGAAAAAAAGTCGTCATTCAAGGGTTTTGTTAAGCTTTAAAAAAAGCTAAATTTGGTGTAAACACTCATTGATTCATGGTAAAATTTAAAGGAAAGGACAACTTAACATTATTGCAACAGTGAGGTACAAAAAAGAGTAAAAGACCCAGGTCCTGCTTGCATCCCAATCTTGGGGGCCAGAGGGAGGGAATTACTTAAGACAGGGAACAGGTGGGCTCTACACTTTCTAGCCTTAGAAATTCCTAAGTATTGACAGCACTACAGACAGACTGAGGGGTTATTCAGACACTGTACTAGATGTACTAGCGGCGCTCTCTTGGGTGGGAAGGACGACTGCTTTTAAGTCCTGCAGTAGCTCAATCTTGTTATCCAGTCTTTTCCTGCTTTCCAGAAGTTCCTGGATTTTTTCCTCTGTTCCTATTAGGAAAAAGAAAAGGATAAACACTTTTACTCATACATAACTATTATTAATTTTAAATACCTGTTATATATGCGTTAACACTGCAGAGGCTACCAACACTTAGTTTAACCTATTAAACCTCTGCCTTTGTGAAGCAAAGTCTTTAGCGTGACATAGCGTATGCTTGGTCTCTGCATGAAGAGCTGGACCATGTGCTGTGTGAAAGAGACCAGACGAAGTATCAATGTGTCACAAGAAAATGCAAAGCGGGAGAGCTACATACTTTGTCATCCATATCCTATAATCTCAAAACTAGCTACATTAAGAGATTTAATTTAAACCATCACAGCAAACGTAGAAATTATTAGCTTAGTTACTAACCCAGCATTACTTGGCACCTGAACTTTAACCGCTCCATTTTCAGAATCCATTTGTATGGGGACTCTTCCAATAAAGACACATTTTAAATCTTTGAAGATAATATCTCCGAATTACACACTTAAAGCAAATTTACAAGCCTCATGGGTTTTAGCCAACAACAACAACAACAAAAACAACCCCAACTAAACTTAAAAAAAAAGAGAGATGGTTTGGACAACTGCATTCAACAGCCGGATTCTCAGAAACACATCTCAGGAGCATCTAACATTCCTGCTTCTGACAAAATAGCGACTGCCAGTATGCTGATGGCATTCGCCAAGTTCCTTACCTTATTTGCAAAGCCCTGCCTGACTGGGTTTCTGCGTCTCTCTACTGCTTCTATTTCCCTAATGTTAAAGACACTTGAAATCAGTGAAAGCTTGGTAAGAGGCCTCACTAGAATTCAGAAGCGTTACCATAACCTGATATTGTTAACCATGAGTTTCAAACAAAGCACTTGCTTTGTTCAGTACCGAAACATGCAGAGCTCTTGGCGACCTCTGAGGAGCAAAGCTGGTCCATGAACAACAAACATGTTTTCCTCACAGTGCATGAGAATGTCAGAGTTAAGATTTTAGTAAGAAGCAAAAGGTGTTTTGTATTTTGTACAAACCTGAATAATTTTTCTCTTTTTGGGGGGAAAGAAATCGAAGGAGGTCTCCAAAGTTGTAACGGGTAAAGAAGTGGGGAAAACAGCTCCACACATTCACCCCTGTTCATGCCAAATTACAGAGCCTGAGCCATCCTTAACTGTGATTTATTTAGGGTTTTTTTTAGAAGAAAAGCCTTTGGCCTTCTGCCTCCTGCCTGTTTCTTCCTCTTTGTTCAGAAGGCCCATCCCCGCTGCTGCCCGTGTGTGTACACGGAAGATTTCGTATGCGCGCACACTTTTGTAACGCATTTTTAAATACATTACCCGCTGAGGCTGAGGGTGGGTGTTGAAAACGGGCAGGCAGGATGATGGTGGTGTCTGCTGCCTGCTGACCCCTCTGGGTAGGGGTCCATTAGGGAGGGGCTTGACGCCTCACCCTAGCTCTGACTGAAAAGAGGCAGGCGAGCCCTCTTTCCCTGCCTTCCTCCGCAGTCAGCGTCACCAACATTTGACAGCACACCCCGTCACTGTCCCACCCTAGCCCGTGCCTGCTGTTTCACAGGTTCGGCTCAACAGCTGACAAGACTGCAACGGAAATAGTCATCTTCGTTGCTTGCCACAGGCAGCCTTTACGGCGTTTCCATTTGGTATCGCGTCTACATGGTTAAAAGAACTAGCATGCAGGCACATCTGTGAAGAAGAAGCTGGACATATACGAGTGGGAGCTGCAGAAAAAACTCTTAACAGAGTACTTGGATACAAATTAATTATCAGAAATAAATAAAAGAGCAAACATGACGATTGTGTTACTGGATTCAGCATACGGGTGACCTGCGCACGGAACATGTACAGCTCCAGTTTGCTTCTTCCAAAGGGATGTAGCAGAAATAGGAATAGCCCAGAGAAAGGTGTCAGTGATGGGAATGACTGGCCTAAGAAGGCATAGGAAGGCAGGTAACAGATGGGGAACCCTCCACCTCGTACAGGAGATGACTAAAGGGAAAGAATACCTATTTCTGTAAAACCGGGAATGGTCTGAGGAACGTGGACCTGGAATGACTGCACTTGCTCTTCCCTAAGACAAGTGCTAAGGGGCTCTCGGCAAAGGTGCTGCACAGCAGTTTTAAAACGAAGTATCACTGCCTTTGTCGCATGGCTGAATTGCAGAATTCACTGCTACAGATCCCCTGAAAACAAACGCTACCAAGGAGCTCAACAGCCACTGGACAGACTGCTGACCAGCAAAGAGAGGAGATTAAAGCGGCTGAGATATCGCCCCAAGCAGGACACACGACAACCGAACAGAAAGCAAAGCTAAAGGAAGTCACCGTTCCTCAAAGCGGAGGACAAGAACCTCCAACCTAGAAATTTGCAATAGCTGACGAGGCAACAGCAGTCCCCATACGAAAAGTTTTAAATGCAGTCAAGTTTGCAGTAAAGCTGCATGCTGCAAAAGAACTGCTTATCCCTATATATAAAAGGGATTTAAAAAAGCAGTATCAACAACTACAGTTCAGAGTAACCTTGCTGTGTGGACGTGTAAGGCTTTACGAACAGGTATTGCATGATGATCCAAGACTTGAGGAAAAAAAGTTAAAATGAAAAAATGGATTGAAGGTAAAACATGTCAGATGACCCAAAATCCAGGAGGAAGATCAAAGAAAACTTTATTTAGTTCTAGACTTTGTATGTCATCACAGAGACTTGCTAGCTAGAGCTTAGAAGACATATTAGGACAAAAAAGAACAGAAAAAGCTGGTGATTCCTTCTCTCCCTACAGTTTCCCTTGTAACTAACATGGTTTTCATTCCTTTCTCACTGGTTCATTTTAAGAGCTCCTCTTGGATCTGTTTTGGAACCAAGGTTGATGGCCTTGCAATCAAAAGTAGGCTGATGGTATCTGAACAGAAGATTGTGTGGTACAGGAAGAACTGAGCTGCTTAAGCAGTGGGGAACTGGAGAGGAGACAACTTTTACCCATGAGGATCACATGGTTATGTGCACGTAGGTGCCAACATCAAGAATTTCTCCTGTAAGCTGAGAAGAGGATGAAATAATAGATGCAGCTGTGAAAGAAACAAGTGTGATCCAAGGCTGTGTCACATGAGTGGTTCTGAGGAGTTTTAATGCCCTCAGATGGAGGCACTGGGGAAACCTTGCGTCAGATAACTCTGCAACACCAGTCACTCCCATCTCCGAAAGAGGAATTTAAATGCGAGGAGACTGAAGAGAGGGGCCTGGCTTTTTCAGTCGAGTGACGGCAGAACAGGGGAAATGGCAAACAACACCTTCACGCACTGAACCTCAGCATTAGCTAATTAAAGCCCATTTCCCTTTTCACACGGATAAATTAAAGTAGAATTTAGAACAAGGCTGCTAACTGTTAGAAGAAATGGGAGCTAGAGGCTTGCCTATCTGAAAACCAGTTTTAACCTTGTTGCTTACAATAGCTGAGACTGGAGTCCAAGCCCCCGAGTTTCCTTCCACACCAGTGGTCACAAGCGACTGCTCCTGCCCTTGTTTTCATCTCACCCTGTGAGCACTCTCAGCTTGTTTTTCAAAGCATGGTACAGTTGCCATCAGGTCCAGGTAAGTTCTGCTCATAGCACTTCACGCTTTTAACTGAAACACAACAGCCAGTCTGAACAGCATTCATCAGAAAGGAGCAGAACTGTAACCCAGGCAAGCTGCTGAAGAGGCAGGGAAATAACCTGCAGAAGCAGGACACGAGTGCACCCTGCAGGAGAGGGAAGTTCCTCTGGGGCAGAGACCCTTTGGTCGTTTAAAGCTGTGGAACTGTCACTTGCCTCCCCTTCCAGGTCAACCAGCCAGATTTGACATACTGTATTTCTAAAGATTCAGATAGCAATTGCTTTTATTCAATTATTTCTATAATGTTGAGAAAAAGGCTCCTTGGAATTTTCACTTTAAATGGTCATTTTATCAAAATGGTCAGAAGAGTAACCTCACTGTCCAAACTCGGCTACTGCTCCAACACCTTTTTTCACATACCTGAATGAATATTTGTCAGTATATTTTCAAACAGTCCACAGTCAAAGAGCGACATCACTGTCTCTTCATACTCTGGGGAAAGAGGTAGTTTGATTTAATATTACTGAATAAAGGTTTACAGAACCCTAGTGTTAATGCAGAGCCCTACATTAGAAGTCGCACAAAACCGTAATTACTTATTTTATATCACACTGACTGCTTGAGGTTTTAAGATGTCTTCCTTCTCATATAGTCTATATTGAGAAAGAAGGATCAATTTGTCAATTTTCCTTTTTCTTTTAGTTTCATACAGAAAATAGGAAAGGAGCAAAAAAAGAAATGAGCAATATCCTTAAGTTGTATTTCATTCCATCATGTCAGGACTGTACGCATAACGGCAGGGCCGACCATACCAATTCCTCTTGACAGATCACGTGGGACACTGCTATCGCAGTTCGATGTTAAAAACCAGCCCAGAATTACACCTCAGTTTCATAACTGAGGCTTCCAATGAAACAAAATACAAAACACCTACGCAGTTTGCATGACCGTTTGCTTAATGGTGAAGACCTTTGAACCCTTCATGTGTCCTGGATGTCATTACGGTTTCTAGCAGCTGCTGTCACATTACATGCAAGCTGCTCATGAGGAAGATTTAGCCAGGTGGGACATTTCACTTTCCATGCATGTGCTTCAGTTACTTTGCATAAATTAGCATTATTTATCCAAAGGTATTACTCATAACTTTGTGAAGCTGGGAGGACACAGGAGAGGAAGGTTTGAAATTTTCTTTTTCAACCATGTTGTGGACAAAGCAACATTAGAGCGGAATCCTTGAAGAACCAAGTGCTTCATACAAGCTGATACTTAAACCAATGAAACCCCCAAATACAAACTAACAGTTCACAATACAGTTCTAACTAATCATCCAAAGACTTAAAATGTACATACTCGGGGATATTTCCCTCAAGAGAGAGTGTTGATATTAACAGAAAGCTTCACAGAGAAACCAGCTATAAGAACAACACATACTTATGATCCAAATAAAACTTCCCGGTTCTCTTCAGGATCTCTCTTCTTCAGCGCCTGGGAGACGACATCAGGCTGAACCTATCTGTGCTCACGCCCATGGGTAAAAGGTGGCTTCAGAAATTCAAAGTTATAAGTTCTTACTAAAGCATGCCAAGTTGACATGGGTATACCAAAAAATACTCACTCTCCACCTGCTGTGTGGCTGCAGAAATAAGGCAGGAGCCAGTTCTTTAGTACTAAAGAAGTATCCTCGGGAAGGTGACCCAGGGCCAAGTGCCTGGCATTCAGATCAGCATTTCTGCTCTGAAAGCAGAGTACCCCATGGGTCTCCATACCTGTTTCTGAAGTGTTGTCATCCATCAGTTTTTCCTGCGCCAGGTGAAGTGTGTCCAGCATTTCTTCAAATATGTCATCCAGAAGTCCGGCTTGCTTGCATTTCCTAAGAAAGTCTATTCGGACTGTTAAAACACAAAACCACACTCTTACACAGAAGTCATCTGTAAAGTGGGCTTTGCTCACTCGCTGCAGAAACTAAAACTTTGGCTGAAGTCCCCCTTCCAGAAACAACTACTTATGCAAATCTCTGTCTCTTCCAGCTACCCACTCTGCCCTTTTCAGGGTGAACAAAAAGGTGGTCAGGCAAACGTAAGCACTGGGTATAGTTACCTAAGCTCTAGCCTTGGCTTCATTCAGCAAATGCAAGTATCGCCACAACTCTAAATGCACCATTCCTAAAGCCTCCTGATACCCCCTAGTACAGGAAAGCAAGTGATTTGTCTTGCTTTTTTCCCTTCCAATTCTCAGGACCACACCGTGGACTGAACAGGCTAAAGGATAGAAAACAGTGCAAGAGGTGAATCAGCACTGGATTTGGTAAGAAAATTAAGGCTACTTCTACTCCAAGTGATCCAGGCATTAAACTCGTTTATTACAGCCCATTTTACACACCTACTTTGTCAGATTTGGATTGCTAGGGAACTAACTACCTACTTTTTCTTCATCTCAGAGCAGCAGGTCAGCAACAGGTTTCAGTAAGGTCAGTTCAATGGGCTGTTCAAAAGGAAAGAGCTGTCAGTCAGCTCACAGAAGTCTGCCAGTCTCCATTAAAAACAATGTTACTTTTTACAGGAGAAATTTGTGAGAGAAGAAATGTCATTTCACTTACACCAGATGCCCTACAAGTATTCCAAGATTCTTTATAGGTTCCTTGTTCTTTATAGTGGCAGGAAAAATTCAGAAAAAACCCAAAAGGCAGCCAGCTACTGTTACAATACCATGCCCATGTACTCAGCACAGCTATTGGGGAGGTGTGTAATCACCACTAACGCCTTCAAGCGACGGCATAATCCCGACAAGCAATCACAGCAGGACTTTTGGGGTAACATGAAAAGTGCAGAACTGAAGTCCAGTGGTTGATTTCACTGTTGTAATGCCATACTTACGCAGTTAAATACTATATTGTGTTCAGCACCCTATGTACGCCTAGGGTTCCAAATAACATAAGCCCATGGTGGCAGCAGTAACAGCAGCAGCATTTAGCCAGCCCCACTCCCACTCAGTGAGCTAGAGGTCCTGTTCAAGGTGCGCTGAACTCCCCTCTCCCTGCTGGGTTACTGCTCAAGTCCCGCTCCTCACAGCGCCTCCTCTGCTAACCCATTCCGGCATGCCACCTGGCAGAACTGCACCCCTCTGCTTCAAGGGGGGCTCAGCACAAGGAGACCGAGGTGAAGAAATTACTGAAATTATTCCATTTTAAATTTAACTGTCTTGATGTGGAGGAGGGGGAGTCAAGCAGAGGCACCCTTCTTTGCTGGAGACACAGCGCTGAACCCAGCGGCCAACCAGAGCAGGGGCGTTATAAAAATCCCAGGTAAATTCACCGGCTCACGTCACACAACAAGCCTCGGCCACAGCACAGAGATTTGTTTGCTGCACAATTATTAAAACCTGCAGTCATTCCGCAAATCAGACTTCCGCTCCCTCACCAGAACATGGAGAGTCATCTCAGGAGAGTAACACAGATACGCTTGCAGCACCGCTGCTATCAACCATCTCCAACTCTGAACTTCAGCACAATCTAGATCACAGTGTCTCCTAGTTCTATAAAAGGAGTCCCACCTTTATGCCTGTTGTTCTTCCTTTTTAGTATTCGCAAACTGTTTTCTTCTGCTGTCTCTTCCGTGCTCTGTAAGAAAATGAAAACAACATATTTTTACACCACACTGACATTTACTGCTCTGTTTTCAATACCTTACCTCTGTATTAGCAGAAAGATAAAAAGCAACCCATATTTCTGTAAATATAGTCAGCTTGTCTGAACAGCTAAGAATACTCCTCCTCCAGCCACTCAGTTTTAAAAAGGTAAGCAAAACCTGCTTCAAAGCAAAACTCTCCGAGAAAAGACCAACACTTGGGGCACCACCCTCCTTAATTATTGCATTTGCACAATAGCACAGATGTTAACAAATACCTACTGCTAATTCCCAGTGCAAATGACATTTAGTTCCCTAGACCGGATGTAATACTAGAACAGATTTGAGAGGAGAGGGGGAATATTTTTCTTTTCCTTTGGATAGGACACACAGTCATTCTCTGCTGCTCCACACCATACCACAATACTACAAATAATTCTTAAGCTCTGACACAGAACTCCACTGGTGTAAAAACACGTTGCTTACACAATGGTAAACAATTTATCCCTCAGTGATAAATCCTGGAGCCCCTGAGCTTCTTATTTGCAGTGTTTGTATTGATTTCTGAGATCGCTAGCACTCGATTACTGTGGGTCACAGGTCAAACGAATCTCAGTTAGAATACCATGAACAGAAGTGGATTTACAGCTGAAAAATTCTTGCAGATAAATAACCTACCCTTATGAGAGTACTACATAAAAGCTGCAGACATCGCCCACCTCCCCTCATCATGTGGCCTCCCTTTAATCTCAAGACCTGCAAAAGGCAGAAGTTTTTCCCAAGGAAAGCTGAGCGCCAGTTCCTCCAGAAAGGAGAAATCCCGACACCCCCAAGAGTCAGTGGGAGTTCCCGTGCATGCCTCCATGCAGCCAAGAGAATCAACTCAAAACTTAAAATAAACTGTATTTACAGGTTTTCTAACAACAGCTTCTAAAACAACTGCCCCTGCAAACAGAGGGATGCTCTACTTGACAGCTCCCGAACGCTTGTGAAGGCCATCTGCACTGGCAGAGCTGAGAGCTGCCTGATCTGCAATGAAAATCTGCCATATTCACTGTGAGTACAGGCTCACAAATGAGTAAGAGCAAGTTTAAAAGGCCAAGTGACTCATCAAGAGCAGTTTTGCACGGAAGCTGTGTCAAGCCCTAAGCAAACTGAGGACTGTAGCACCTCCAAAGAAAAGGAGTCCCACAAAGCAAAGCTCTTTCTGGTCATGTCAGCCACTGAGTCGGCCCGGTTTGGAGGTTCCTATCGTGTTTGTGCCACGTTACCAGAGGACAGCATTGGCTCTACCTGAAGCAGCTTCAAATGCAAACAGTTTTGTTTTGGCAGAATGACAAGATCAAAACAAGGCAGCTGTAAAGAAAGTGTTACTGCTTCTGTGAGGAGGTCTCTTTCTTAATACACTGTCAAAATACTCGACTAAAGAAGTCCTTTGCTGTAGCAGATGTGGATTCCTGTTTTAGAACTGAAGTCAGAATTACCATTTGTTCCATGATGGTGGAAGATTTCAATGCATGTCTTCTCCTCTTATTAACTGCATCTAGGAATCAAGAAACAACAAAGTAACAAATGTGTCAACTTCAGACTGATGATTTCATATTATTCACATTCTCTCTTTTCCCAAAAAGCTACAAAAGTGAGGCACTTTGGGTGGCAAGGCAAGAGTATGTTTCAGTTTCCCCAAATACCCGACATTTCAGCAGAATTCACATTATTTCCATGTAAGAAAAATTACAACCCTCAACCATTAGCAAGAAGTGCAAATCACTGTAGCATTAGGGTATCACTTTGCCTTTTAAACTCCGTATAAAGCAAATCCCAGTTTTTAACATAAGATTTTTGATTGTGGCAGAGTGAACCAATTTTCCCCAGCAGCAGCAGTACACAGTAAAAACATCACACAAATTTATGAAAGATAACTGCTTTTTTCAGTCAATCCTTCTTTATGTTAATACACCCTCAAAACTAAGACTACTTAAAGAATTATTTTAGGTGTTCCAAAGACATATAAATGGCATTAGGTTTTTCATTGACACAATGACCTCCTAGAAAGCCTCCAGAAGCAATTTGCCTTGTAAGTTTAATACTATTTATGCTACAAAGTGTTTTTAGTGACGTGAGAGACCTCCACAAAATCATCTGCTTTCACTCTGTCCGTTCCACCAGTGTCCTCCAACGTCATAACTGGCAGATGCTGAAAACAGCTACAGCATCACGAGCAGAGAAAGATAAATCTGGCAAGAAAGACGTTGCAGGAGCACAGAAAGCTAGAGTTCAACCACTCACCAAAACCTGAGGGCTTTAAATGCAATGGGGTTACATGCTCCTTCCCATTTAACTCTACTCATTTGGGCAGCACTTAGTAAGGTTTCTCTATTAGAAACCACCCTATTAAGAGGAATGAGGAGTTACTGTTGGTACAGGAAGACTGTTGAAACAAGTTTGGTTTTTTGGGTATGCTGTACATTTGCATTTTTCATGGCCTGAATGGAAATCGTAGCCTCTCGCTTCATTCAAAATAAAGCTGGGTGGACTGATCTGGAGCAGTCTAGGAGATGCCGGTGTAGGCACCAAGTGTTGCTTGCTGTCTAGCACGACATCTTTGATCTCAGCTCTTCCTGATATTTGCTTTAGGGATGACTTATAAAACAAGAGGAACGCAGTCCAAAGAGCGGCCCAACTCTCCTTGCTTCCCACAGTGTTCTCCACTCTTCTACGTTTGTCAGCCTTTACTCTGGATACATCCAACATTTCCAGTTGGATGCTCCAGGTTGGAGCCTGTTTCCAAGTTCAAAGTGCCCTCCCATCCCTGCTGTACATAGCCGCAGGGAGACCTCTTGGCTCCTAAGGCACTCTATCCCCTTCAAATCACACAGCAAAGCCTTGACATTTCAGCACAGGAATGTTGTCTGGACCAAGAACAAGGGGATGTCCCTTGACTCCATTTTCTCAAAGCTACCAGGGAGAACAAGCCAGGAAGAGGCACCCCTTTTGTACCAGCTCCTTCTCCCACACAGCTCAGTGCTGGTTCAGCCTGCCCCAGAGGAATGGCTGAGCCACCCCACCTGAGTCAGATCCTTGTGGTGAGTCTGTGTGGCGGGGCTTTGGTAGCAGGGGAAGGGGCTACATGGGCAGGTGGCCCCGGTGAAAAGCTGCTCGAAGCTCCCCCAGCTCCAAGTTGGACCTGCCTCGGGCTGAGGCCAGGCCAGTTAGCGACAATAGATGTGCCTCTGCGAAGGGGACAGAACAAAGAAACAGCAGANAAAGCTGGGTGGACTGATCTGGAGCAGTCTAGGAGATGCCGGTGTAGGCACCAAGTGTTGCTTGCTGTCTAGCACGACATCTTTGATCTCAGCTCTTCCTGATATTTGCTTTAGGGATGACTTATAAAACAAGAGGAACGCAGTCCAAAGAGCGGCCCAACTCTCCTTGCTTCCCACAGTGTTCTCCACTCTTCTACGTTTGTCAGCCTTTACTCTGGGTACATCCAACATTTCCAGTTGGATGCTCCAGGTTGGAGCCTGTTTCCAAGTTCAAAGTGCCCTCCCATCCCTGCTGTACATAGCCGCAGGGAGACCTCTTGGCTCCTAAGGCACTCTATCCCCTTCAAATCACACAGCAAAGCCTTGACATTTCAGCACAGGAATGTTGTCTGGACCAAGAACAAGGGGATGTCCCTTGACTCCATTTTCTCAAAGCTACCAGGGAGAACAAGCCAGGAAGAGGCACCCCTTTTGTACCAGCTCCTTCTCCCACACAGCTCAGTGCTGGTTCAGCCTGCCCCAGAGGAATGGCTGAGCCACCCCACCTGAGTCAGATCCTTGTGGTGAGTCTGTGTGGCGGGGCTTTGGTAGCAGGGGAAGGGGCTACATGGGCAGGTGGCCCCGGTGAAAAGCTGCTCGAAGCTCCCCCAGCTCCAAGTTGGACCTGCCTCGGGCTGAGGCCAGGCCAGTTAGCGACAATAGATGTGCCTCTGCGAAGGGGACAGAACAAAGAAACAGCAGATGAGACCTGCAGCAGAGGGAGGAGGGGGATGTGAGAGAAACACCTATGCAGATACCTGGAGTCAGTGAGAAAGGAGTGGGAGTAGGTGCGCTAAAGCAGAGATTCCCCTGCAGCCCGTGGTAAGAGGGCAGGCTGTGCCCCTGCAGCCCACGGAGGATTGTGATGGAGCAGCCTGTGAAGGACCACGGTGGAGCAGAGATGGACTTCCTGCCTGTGGAGGACCCCGTGCCAGGGGAGATGCCTGCTCCTGAAGGAGACCATGACTCTGTGGGCAGCACGTGCTGGGGCAGTCTGCTCCTAAGGGACTGCACCACACAGGAAGGACTCACGTCAGACGGGTTTGTGAGGGACTGTCTGCTGGGGCAGGGACACCACGCTGGAGCAGGGGAAGTGTGTGAGGAGCCCTCCTCATCTGAGAAGGAAAGAGCGGCAGAGACAACGTGTGATGAACTGACCGCAACCTCCATTCGCCGTCCCCTGCGCCGCTGAGGGGGGAGGAGGGAGAGACATTGGGAGCAAGGGGATTCAAGCCCAGGAAGGAGGTGATGGAAGGCGTTTTTAAGATCTGGCTTTCATATATCATTATTCTACTCCATTTTGATTAAGGACCGATCAAATTGAATTTTTTCCCCCAAGTTGAGTGTGTTTTCTGCCCGTGACCATAATTGGTGAGTGAACCCTCCCTGTCCTTGTCTCGACCCATCAGGTTTCCTTACATTTTCTCCTCATCCCACCAGGAAGAGCAGTGAGTGAGTGCCCACGTGGTTCTTTGTTGCCAGCTGGGCTCAAACCGTAACAATCCTGAACGTCAAAACTCTACAGTGGAGGCACATGGCTTCCATCCCAGCCTCACTCTCCACCCCGTGCAGACCTGCAAACACACTCAGCACAGGTGTCCCCTGCCTGCCCAGATGGGCCAGGAGTGTGCCAGGCAGAGTACCTGCTACTTCAGCCAACTCATAAGCAGATACCCCTGGCTATTCTGAGCACCCTGCATACACCTGAGCGCTGCTTGGAGGCAAGAGACATTAGGCTTGAGGAACCAAGTGTCATTTACCCAACTCTCACAGCTGCTCCCCACCTCCTGGGGTACAGCTACTCTCTCTGAGGCGGGAGAAGCTCATCCAGGTGGCAGGGCAGACACTGCCAACAGAATCCTTTTACACCTCAGAGGGTCTCCAAATTAAGTGCCTCTGCAATATTTCCTCTACGAGAAAACTCTCTTTTTAGGGAACAGGCCATACGTTGTCTACGCAGCACACGAAGACACCAAGACCCTCAACCTCATAAGATTTAAGCCTTCCTTATGAGGGAGATGGTCTACAGGGCTGGCCCTTAATCTCATCTCATACTGGAAATGAAGCAACCCTGGCTCTGTCTAGTATTCTGGCAGGAGGCGATCTGGGACCCTGGACAGACCCAACAGAGTGACCACCATTAGACCACAGAAATGAAGTTAATTTTAAGAAGGGGGAGAATGTCAGGCCTCAAAACTATGGACAAGTAAAAAGCAAAACTACTAAGTGAAGTAAGCTGCATTTGTTAGTGAAACACAGCAATATGAGGTGTTAAACGGACTGTATGTCTGGCTCAGAAGCCCCAGACTCTATGACTAAAAGTTTAAATGATCACCTAAATCACCTACCCCGCCCCTGGAGTGGCATCAGGGTAGAGCCAGACTTTGTCAAGCAGATTATCCAAAGTTTGCCAGACTTCAGTGGGAGCACACACTCTTAGCATTAGTGCTCACAGTTTGATTGAGCTTAACTGCAAAGTGAAGGCCAGTCTAGGACCCACTCCGTTTTGAGCAGGATCATATGCATTAGGTTAACCAAGTCACAGTTGTGGTAAATTCAGTGAGATTCCTGACTCCCTCTAAATCAGCAAGGACCAGGACTGCATTTCTGTAGTAAAGGAAGCAATCCTTAAATACAGGTTGTATAGCCCTTTTGTTACACTTAAAAAGCTCTTTGGGATCCTTCAGAATGAAAGGCCCTATTTAAAAAACTACGGCAGTGAATACAGAAGATGCAAACGTGAACATTTTAACGTAACTACAGATAAAAATCCCAAGGAAACCACTCCTGTAACAGCCTGCTCATCAAGTGCAAGCTTGTGCATCACTCGTTAGTGTGGCTCTCATATCTCACATGGATTTTACAAGCTGGTTGGGCCTACCTGCCTGCACGGTCAGAATAATTCCATGAAGGTCCACAGTGTTTTAAGTCAGTTTCGAGGGAGATTTGGGGAAGATCAAATATAAACACTTCCTGCTTCAAAAAACCTTCTCGATTTCTGTGCATACGCACAGATCTCAACCAAGCCACTCCTCCAAGATTAGAAATCCCCCACTCAATTCTAAAGGTGGAGTAACATTTATTTTGTTCAAATGAGTTATTGACTGTAGGATGAAAACTTTTAAAACAAATTAAGTCAATGAAGGCATTAAAGAAACTCACCATAGTGATTGGTCCTATTGCCTGGATCATGTTTTGGGCAGAACACTCTAAAATTTAAGTTTGATTTTAAGAAAAAGAGAAAAAGTATTAATAAATAGGTAAACAGAGTTATGCTGACTGATTTTAACAGATATTTTCCCCTCTTTTCATTGAATGTAAACTGAAAGATGCTTACAAAAATTATCAGGATTTTTGTTCAGCATTACCCACCTAGGAAAGCACCTGTTGCCAAGTCACATACATGCACAGGCTTGTATTTGTACTTTTAGAGCCTCGGTGGACTCTGAACACTGAAGCTTTGAATTATCAGTGCTATTACTCGACTCTGTTTGGACTTGCTCACTGTTCAAATCCCGAGTCAGACACATTTCGTCTGGTGCAGCAATCACTGAGGCAGAGGTACTTGTTGAAACATCTTATTAAAATGAGATTAATGCTGCCAAGATGAAAGACCACAGTACTAATATTGCTTGACCATAGCTACTGCAGTTCTGCCCCCTTGCCCTGTCCCACTCAGGTCTGAAGAGGTTCTGGACCTGGCCTATCTGCTCACCAGTCAGCTTGACCTCACAAGCCCTGCCTGATGTGCTTGCATAGCCACATGGCACAGCACTGCACTGCCATGCACCGTACCAGTTACTTGCTTGGAGATCTCTGTGCCACTCCCTTTCCGCTGCCCAGTACTGATGATGTGGTCCCCAAATCCTGATGAAGCAGGGTACCCCGTTTGAGATCCAGTAGCTTAAAGCTGCTCAATCCATTCGCTCCTTAAAGATTTTGGTAATATGTGAGATGGGAATACTTTCTCTGGTGCTAGGAGAGCAATGTGAATTCTTTGGAAGAGTCAAAACGCAACAAACACAGCTGGAAATATTCCTTATCTTCCGAATGCAGTAATGTGTATAGAACGTGAACCAGCTTCTATAATATGCCTTTCTTAGAGAAGGATCCCAAATCACTTTTTAAGCAAAATTGCCTTGTAAAGACTGTGGTTTACCTGATCTCTTCATTACAAATCTACTTGCTGAGACTAATGCTTAACTGTTTGGAAGCAATTTTTAAAGGCAACTGCATTTACTAGGACATTTTCTAATTATTGTCATTCTTTATTTTAACAAATAGAAGCACTGACCTTAGAAACGCAGTCTGTTTCCTTGACGAGTCAGCTTTTTTGCATGAAATTCATTTTGATGCACAAAACCCCCGAGATTTATGCAAGCCTAACAATCCAATCAGAAATATAAGCACTGGAGACACCTTATTTACATCCCTGAATTTCTAATATTGCTCTTTGGAGGGTGGTTTTTTCCTCTCCTCCCCTTAATTCTATTCTTTCCCAGTTAAAAACAACCTTCCTAAGTACAAGAACATCTTATGAGGAGCAAACAATAACTTTTACTACTCAGGCCACTTTATTGGGAAGCACTCCCCTACTATCATTTTTGCAAGACGGCAGTACAAATTACGCTTATTTCCCCACCTCTACTCTTACTAACCACTTCCATAGCACTGTGTGCCTTCTATTTTTGTTCTGCTGTGTTTGTTTTGATGATCACTGCTCATCACCACAATGACAACTCAATTTAAAAATGCCAGCTCTCTTTCTCTCTCAGGAATTCTCTCTTTTGATATGCTTTTCAGTAGGTTGTATTTCACCACGAAAGAGTGTGGGGGGCTGTTAATCCATGTACACTGTTTTTCAGGTCTTGCTCATAGTCTCTCCAATAATTTCACGCTAGCTACAAATTTTATGCTTTATTTATGCCACTGATACTATGCAAAAGTCTTTGGGTTCAAATCCCTGAAACCTGCCTCACCATCTTTCTCTAATCCAGTTCTTTTTCATCTCTTTAATACAGGTTGCTATAGCCTAGTTTCCTATATTTCTATATAGGACAAGCAACTAGTCTCACACAGTGACTTAATACAAGGCATTTTTAATGGTCCCTCTTCCAAACCTCCAAGGTCACTAGCTCAGAAAACCACCGAATCAAACTATATATTCAACAACTCCTTTACCAGTTTGTATCTAGACTGTTATCAGTCCCGTCCATTTTTCAACACTTTGAGGAGTCCAGTCTTCTTCAGCCTGAGGTATCCTTTCTAAAGTTATATGACAAGAGCCATTTATTCTGTGATCAAAGAAAATTTCCATCTCCCCAGCTACACTCTTTCATGAGCTTTGCAGACTCCCAAAGACTTTATATAAGCATAAACTAAACATATCTTCACTACACAGCTGGGCCTGCAGCCTTGCAGAAAGACATATTTATTCTGGACTGAGAGCCCTAGCGAAGCAGCCAGGAGTGCAAGTGTTTTGACACAAAAGGACCCATATTCCACCGCTACTAAGAATTGTACCAGTTCACCCCTTCCTGAAAGAAGTAGTGATTAGATGGTCCACCAGATTCATCTAAGACTAACATGGCTTGTGATCTCTCTGGCCTTGCATAGAAACGGACATCGGGGGTTTTATGCACCTCAGAGTTTACTGTAACTTCAGCAGTCTAAAAGGGTCCCTAAAGTTGCAATTTCTCAACCCCTTCACTGGCATCCTCCAAACAACTTGTTTCATCTATTAACGGCAACACAGGCAGCCTGAGGGCAACGGACATCAGGACTAGCATGATCAGGACAGAAAATTCACTTAAAGTCTGTTTAATTGGGGTAACGCTAGTAATGTACTTGAAACAGAAGGTGGTCTTTGGTGGAAATACAAAGTTCTCTGCTAGCATACGGAGGGAAAATTACCAGAATTTGCCTCATGTGAACAGATTCAGAAGTGCTATAGCCTGCTCTGTGCTCAGACCACATTAACTGAAGCTTTTGAACCAAAAGAAATTGAGAATTTGAGTGACATTAATAAAAATCTCAGTCCTTGAAGACTGGCTAGATAGCCGATAAGGACTGACTTCCTCATTTTGGCCTAGTGAACTTTTAGGTGTGTTGCAGGCTCAAACACTGAATAGTTTCCTTCCCACTGCTGTGGTGTTTTCCTGTGAAAGCAAAACATGTCCTCTATTGCTTGTGAACAGAGGCTCAAGCATCACTTTAAGAGAGGAGAACATATTTCCTTTTTAAAAAACCTTAAAAACCACCTAATTTTTAAGTATCTCTTCCTGACACCACCACCAAAACCTTGACAATAATTAGTTAGAAAATACTTGGTTAAATACCGGTAGACTCCATTTACTTCATCCGTTTCTATTGCTGCATCATCGCAGAGCGCACAGAAGTAGTGATAACTTCTCCGACAGGCTCTTTCCTCACACCCCACAGTGGCGCCCTTCTTGCGACAGAAGTTGCACACCTAGAGCAGGGTGAGGTTTAGCAGGTAAGCATTACAGACAGCTACTGAAAATCCTACCATACAGCGTCTTGTACATTACTCTCTGTGGGAAAATCAAATCTTTCATTGCAATTCACCTCGTATAACTCATCAGGCAATTTCACTCCTGCAGACCGCTACCCTGGTCATTATTTCAGCTACCTTTTTGCTATTTTACCTCTATTTCATACCGATGAATTTGTAAAATGACACAAAGAGCTGCGTGAGAGCACTAGGCAGCTTCTGCCCCTCCCCTAACTCTTGCCCAAGTTATTTCAATAGTGATTGGTATTAGTGCTTGTATTTACGTTTTCTAGGCTAACCTCATAATGACAAGAGTTCCACCCAGGAGGTAAAGGAGGAGGACAGCTGAGAACAAAGCCAATAAAAAGACACCCTCATATAATCTTCCTTCTGCTAAAACCAGACGGTGTTTCCCTTTATACTTACGGATTGCACAATTTTGTTTCAGGCACTGGCTTAGTCCTTTAGCAAGGTCTCTTAGGAAACTTAGACTAAGAGCTTAAAGGCTAGAAAAAAACCCCACATTTTAATAAAAAATTAACTAAGTTTCACCCAATATAATGTCAAGTCAATGTTTCTAACTCTAAATCTGTAATTTCCCTAGTCCTACTATATCAGAAGGAAAAAGTGCTTTTCTGCATTTTTTTTAAAGCACAGAACAGGCCAGCCAGCCTTCAGTACTACGAGACTGGACTAAGTGCAGATTCAGAAACTCCTTACCAGCCGCTTTCCTCTCTTGAGTTCTTTCAACACTGACGCCACATCAAACCTTATATCCAGGTTATCTGGGTTATACTCTTCAGATTCCACAAATCCTGAGGAAAATAACTAAAGACAAAAGGGATAATATTAATAGAGGGACTCAGTCACCAGTGCAGGAAAGAGAGGAAGTGTACATTATCTTGCACTTGTCCTACATAAGAAGGCTGATTTTATTATGTGTTTTTAAGAGGTTTCACCTACATTGAACAAGGAGCTGTGCTTAAACCTTGTCCCAGTCAGAAGAAGTTCCTCTGTCTATATAGGAGATTTCAAGTGAACTAAGCAAAGATAACAAGGTGAGAAATTGAACTTGGCAAGAATGAAGAAATTCTGGAAGTCCAGGCTGTCCAGACTATGGAGGAGAAGTGCTTTGGCCGACAGACCTCCACACCTTGAACATCTCGTTATCTGCCCAGTTGTTCAGCCTTACAGCTGGATGCAACATTTCTTTGTAATAAAACTTCCATACACTCCAATACTGACAAGACTTGACTGCATGAGAAACATACGACCATTGCACACAGTGTGGGAGAAATCCAAAAAAAGGTATACATGCACATTCGGGCCAATTTAATTACGATAGAACTGCTGAGACACGACAATAAGTGAGGAAGGGGAAGTTCTCAGCAACTTTTTTCTAATCATTATATATACAGCTAATTCCAAACAAAGTGAGCTACCCTTGTATCAACTGGCAGGCACTGTCTGTCTGCTCAGAAGGTGATAGCTAACTACAAAAAAGCTAAACAGTGCAGAGGAGCTGAAGGCACAGAAATCAGTAAAGTTATTGGGG
>VZSC01000358.1:147535-172899 GCA_013398225.1 Steatornis caripensis | reverse complement strand
AGGAATGAGCGAGTGGCCACATGGTTCTTTGTTGCGAGGCGGGCCTCCGCGTGGTGCCCTCTGCCGGCGCTGATTGGCTGCGGTTCCGGCGTGGAGGGGTGAGGGGGTGGGAACGCGCCGCTGCTCCGCCCGTCACGTGGGGAGGGACCGGCTCTCGGCCCATCCCCCGCGCCTTTAGGCGTGCCGGAGCCGGAGACGCAAGTTCGAGACCCGCGCCCGGCACTCCCGATGGCCGCCGCCGATCAGCTCTTTCCCGAGGGATTTCTCCAGGGGGAAGGGAACATCCTGCAGCCTCCCATTGCTCCCCGTTCGATTTTGCACATCTCTTAAACAGGACGGGCAGGGCAGGGGGATGGCGGGTGAGGGGCGAGATGTGATGGGCATGGGTCACGATCAGTGCCCAACATGGAGCTGGCAGGGTGACATCTGACCAAGCGGCTGGCTGAAGAGATGGGCAGGAAAGGCTAGGACAAGGCAATGTGCTTCCCACAACCATGAGGCCCTTTGTTTTTTCGTTTTTTAGTTCCACACTGGAGGAGGAGGTGGCTGCAGTGCACTGGCTTCACAGCCGGCGGTCATGGTGCTCACCCAGCACAAGGGAGATCAGGCCCTCAGGAGGGCAAAGACAGGCTCACCCTCAGGCGACCGGGGGCATCAGACTTCCTACCATGCCAGCCCCTCGCTGCAGGTCTTTGCTGGTGCTTCCCTGCTCTCAAGCCTGACGGTTCATACCCGCTGCCCTTGCAAACAGACAATGAGTGTGTACTGGCTTACCACGAAGTGTAAGCAACACCGGGAGAAGCTCGTTGCTCTGTAGGTTTCAACACAACCACACACCACCAAGATATTTCCTCTTCCTGCTTCACACGGGTGCAATGTCTCTACAAGCTCTTTGAACGTCAGCAGTTCAAGGTTTAAGGCAAAGTTGTGCCAGTGAGACCAAGGTTTAGGCCTACATGAAGTTCCCCTGCGTTGCATGGGATAATTAAACAAACCCATTGTTCCACTCCCATACAGCTCACCAGCCACAATACACCAGACATGTTCTGGCCCATCGGGAGGCCGCACCAAACACAACACGGAATATTTTTTGATCAGTTCCCTTTACTGGCAAGAACAGCTTTGGCTTTTCAGCACTGCTGGCGTTATTCCAGCTGGTTTCCCAAATCCCTCGGCACCTGCCCAGATGCAGCGTTTCCATCTATTTACATTTCTATCTATTAGCCAGATGCTACCTCGAGGCACTGATTCCTGAATCTATTATCTAGGTGCTACTCAAATGAGTCAACTGGATTCAAGGGCCCTCAAAGGTGCATTAAAGTCTTAAACTCGGGAAACTTCCCTAACACAAGTCTGATCTTCAACATAGCAAAAAAAATATTATGCAGAGGAAAAGCCACTGCAAATCCCTTGTGATCCCATCTTCCAAGCCCCTGTTCTACAGCCATACAGTTTCTGCTGAAATACGTGGAGCTGGAAATTAGGGTTCTCAGTAATTTTTTGGCACAAAAGAAGAAATCAGTGTAATGTACTCCAAACCAGTTTCTTTCATACGTGTGCCAGAGGCGATCTTCAGCTGTCTTTGCATTTGTATGCTCACCTTGGGTGCTAATATTTATTTCCCTGTAGGCCATGGGGCCGTTATGTCTCCTCATGTCCCTACTGTTCCTCTGCTGGGACAGTCCTGCTCACCATGAGAGAGTCAGCAATGTCCACACTGCACGGCTGGATGACACAATTTTACAGGAACAAGGTATCACCCTGAAAAAGCCTAAACCGGTTTCAGAATTCCCCTCTGCTGGTCCTCTGTTAGCATTGTAAAACCTATGCTCCCCTGCAGGTCAACAGAAACTCTGATTTCGGGGCATCTCCAGAGCTCTGCTTCACGTCTCAATGCAACTAATTCACCACAAGGCACTCTTCTTCTCTTTTAGTACCCCCAACAGGCTGACAATTAGTCCCAAATGTGTCATTCCACAGGCGCTTTCGAGTGTTTCACTTGGAACATTTCCACCTATTCTTCTGTTGGTGCTTTCACATGATACTCTGCTAAAGCACGGGTGGCATCAGGGGCTGTGTTCAGCAATACACCCATCTCCGAGCTGTGTAAGGCCAGGCAGAGGCACCGATAGCTGAGCAGAGAGCAAGTTCAGATGAGCACTCTCGTAATGTCTATTGAACTGGCAGAGCCATTACCTGCAGAGGACACATACCCAGCCACCTTCAGCAGAACCCATTCTAATAAAATTACAAAAACAGGTGGAAAACATACTTTGTAAAGTAAGTTTGCAAGAGGATAGGTTATGATCTCTGGTCTGGTATGTCAGATTCACAAGCAGTGAAAGCATCGGACTGTGAGGGGACTAGAAGCTGGGTTGTAACTGCTGCATCTAGCGTACCCTCACGTAGAAGAGGAAAACACAGAAGCACCAGCCTGAAGACAGACCTGATAAACACAGCTAGCCAAGAAGCCCCGTCCCATACACACACCTACTGTAAAAACCATGCTTGACAGCAGGCTCTTGGATAGTTGCAGACCACACAGAGCAAGTAAGTGCTTTATCTTTTAAAACATCGGGTCTGTTTTCTGCAGCAAGAAACAGTTTTTCCTCAGTAGCCCGGTATGGTAATTCCCACCGCTGATCTGGGAAATCTAATCAACAGCAGCAAAACGTACTTTTTTTCCCCTCTTGATGCTTTAATAACATTCCGATCTGCTTTTCCACATTCAAGTCGAGCTTAGAGACAGGTGCTTTCTGCATCCTCACTTGTTTAAAAGGCTTACACCAGTGTTGGGTTACCATGCCATGCAGTTCAGCGTGTCTCCGGAGGTTTTTACATTGCACGACATTATCCTAAGGTATATTCCCTCCAAGTAGAGAAGATCTTCAATGAAGCAAGAAGCAACGGAGTTGAACACGGAATGCTGCTAACATGGTGGTGCTCCTCAGTGACAGAGGGGTGGAAGGGAACTGATAAGGGCAGGAATAGGTGGCTTTGACCCTTTGAAGGGGTACTGCACCGATATAGCAGGTAACCCCGCTCTTGTGCATTTAGTCCTTGTGTTGTGTTGTGTGGCAGGGCATTCGTAACAGGGGAAGGGGCTACACAGGCAGGTGGCCCCTGTCAGAAGCTGCTCCAAGCTCCCCCGGCTCCAAGGTGGCCCCACCTCAGGCTGAGGCTGGGACATTTAAAGACAATGGATGCACCTCTGCAATGATAACATTTAAGGAGGGGACAAAGGAGTGGTCCTGGAGACCCGCAGCAGAGGGAGGAGAGGGAGGTGAGAGAAACACTTGTGCAGATACCAGGAGCCAGTAAGGAAGGAAGGGGAAGAAGCGGCCGGAGCGGAGATTCCCCTGCAGCCCATGGGGAGAGGGCAGGCTGTGCCCCTGCAGCCCACAGAGGATTGCGGTGGAGCAGCCCGTGAAGGACCATGGCAAGGCAGAGAGAGACCTGCAGCCCGTGAAGGACAATGGAGGAGCAGAGAGGGACCTGCAGCCCATGGAGGATCATGGAGGAGCAGACTGGGACCTGCAGCCCATGGAAGACCCCACACACCAGGGGAGGTGCCTGCTCCCGAAGCAGACCATGACTGTATGGGCAGCCCGCGCTGGGTCAGTGCGTTCCTGAGGGTATGCACCACGTGGGAAGGACTCACACTGGAATGCTTCATGAGGGACCTTCTGCCGTGGGAGGGACCCCATGCTGGAGCAGGGGAAGCATGTGAGGAGCCCTCCCCACCTGAGGAGGAAGGAGCAGCAGAGACCATCTTTGGTGAACTGACTGCACCCCCCTTTCCTTGAGCCCCTGCGCCGCTGAGGGGGGAGGAGCGAGAGACATCAGGAGTGAGGGGACTCGAGCCCGAGAAGGGTGGGGTGGGGGGAAGGGTATTTAGTTGTGCTTTAAGATCTGGCTTTTCATGTCTCCTTATCCTACTCTGCTGTGATTGGTAACTGATTAAATTGAGTATTTTTTCCCCAAGTTGAGTCTGGTTTTGCCAGTGGCTGTAACTGGTGAGTGAACCCGCCCTGTCCTTGTCTGGACCCACCAGGTTTTGTTACGTTTTCTCCTCATCCCGGTGTTGGGAGGAATGAGCGAGTGGCCACATGGTTCTTTGTTGCCAGCTGGGCTCAAACCACGTGTGATGAAACCACACACAAACCCACAGTGCAATGACTGGGACAAATGCTGAGGAGCGGTTTGCTTGATGGATATGTCAAGCTCTCAAAGAGGGCCGTGGGAGAGAAGACCTGAGGCTTCATTGTGAACTGAACAGTTCACAGGTCTGTTCTCTCTGATCAAGGTCCATTTTTAACAAGTTTAAACTCCTCATGCATGCAGAGCCTGTTGAGAAATTTGAGCATGATGTGTTACAGGGTAACTCCATGTTTTTTAAGCTTGAAGCATCCAAAACAAACTCAAAAAACATCTTTGGGCTACAGGTACCATGTTTGTCCACAGTTACAGAGCAGAGATGCAACCCAATTAAAAAGAGGGCTAACCCCAAACCATGTGGACATAAGCCATCCATTGCCTCTTGGCCTCAGGGCGGACAACTGGTTCCTGCTTCTCTGTTCTTTTGCACCATAGCTGTAGGCTTGAAATCTCTACTCCGTGGCCATGGCAGTCTCTCACAGGCATGTTTCATTCCCATATGCAATTGCCTAAATCATCACTAACTCTTGCAAATAGTACTTCTGTCCGCTCTGTAAAACAGGAAATCCAATGACAAAATCTGCTAATGGCCAAGCAAATACCAGACAATTCTGCAGGATCTGCCATGCACAGCCTCCCACAAATTCAGGAAGTGAAGGTAAAGTGAACTGCAGGGCCAGCTTAATTTAAATCCACCTGTGATGGACACACTCGACTCCTTGACCAAACTAGTGGTAGTTTGGTTTAGTCTCCAAAGCAAGCAAAGTCCTCAGCCATAAACGGGCAAAAAACTTCTCTAGTTCCAACCTGTTCTCTGAAACCCACACAGGAACACGGTGACACGGTGAGCATCCACCCATACGGGGTTGTAAGCTGCAACACCGACCATGCAATTAAACACATGAATAGCAGGTGGTTCTTCCAAGAATCATTTTTCAAGGAACAAAGAAAGTTGTGCATACAAGGAGTCTCATGCTTACCTCTTTCATCACAGGTAATCTGACTGCGAGCCAACCACTTTATTCCAGAAGTATGACACTCTGAGTGAGCTGCCTTTGAGCTCTTCCTGCTAAGCAGCTGGCTCCATGGCAGTGATCTCCCTTTGAGCTGGGATGCCTCTCAAGGTTACTCCTAGAGGCTGAGACACCTCTTAGTAACTGCAGACCTTTGGTAAGCGACCAGTATCACACATAACCTTGTATTATAGTGCACTAAGATTTTGTTTTGGTAACTTTGAATCATTATTATATCCTCTGCAGTAAGAAACAGAGTGAACCACACCATCGAACTTTAAGCTTTACAACAATTTACGTCAATAAAACCACTTTTGCTGACACCTTTGGCTGTTGTTCTTCACGTGGTTTAAATCACCCGTCCATGACACCACCTTCTTTGCACAAGGCTCCAACACATTCAAAAGCCACACCCCCGCACACCCATCACTCGCTCCACTTCAGAGTCGCCTCCTGCATCTGCACTCGCTGTCACCTAAGGCAGCTTGTTTCTCTCTTACCAACAAACCACATGGCAAGGACTTCTGTGGCCCATCTGTCCCACACTACAAAATATGGCACTGAAACGAGGACTTCTGGAGGAAACTGGATTTCTCAAGGATTCCTCCGTGTGTCACAAACCTGGACAGGGATGCAACCCAACAAAAACTAGTCATTTCTCTCCTGCAGCAGCAGGATGTGTGCAGCTCACTTTGTAGCATGAAAACAGCTCTTCACAACTGTTCTGATTAATCTCATCTCTGTTGGAGACTACGTGTCCCACTGGATCCATCAGGCTTAAGTATATTTTTATAATTCTTAGCGCCCAAGCAGGCAGAATCACATCCATAATGAGTTTCAGAAAAACAAGTTTTGCTAACACAGCATTGTGGAAGGGCACAGAAAACAACTAACCGCTGCTCTGCATCAGTCATGTCTCTGCTGCAGATGGCACAGAAGCATGAGTTCTTCCAGTGCACTGTGAACTTTGCTTGTGAATGAAAAGAGGGAGGGGTGTGGGGGAGAGACTAGGAGCATAGACGTTATCTAAGAAAAGTTTGATGCCTGTTCTTATAACAAACATTTCTAATTCTGTATAAACTACAAAAGGGACATTTAAATGTAAATTTAAAAAACAATCCAGTGAAAGGCATTTAAGTTGAATGCAATTAGCACCACAGAAGCGTACTGTTTGCTGTGTAGTAGTTCCTTCCAGCATATAAATCTCCAGGTATATGTGTTGACAGTAGGAAAGCTTTGCCTATAAGGTTTTTTTCCTGCACTTCTGAACTCCACACTGACAGGAAATCTCTGTCTCTGGCATGCTTCCAGCTTCATAACCATAATCCCATGTAAGTTCAGTTCCAGCTTTCACATGCCTAAGAAACAGAACACTCGGTCAATTTGTTTGAACTAAGTGAAACAGTACTGTGCTTATAATTTGTCACCAATGACTCGCATGCAAACCCCAAAACTGTAGTGGGCAAGGAGCATCACAAAGGCAGCTTGTTGGGAGAGAACCAAGAGATATAAAGAGTCTCTGGCACTTCTATGCCGCTTTGCCTACCAGAGCTATGGAGAGTGCAAATACCCATGCCTAGGAGAAAATAATTTACCAAGCAGTGTGATAGGATCAGAGTCTAAACCACCTGCTGTAACTTTGAGGCTAATTCTGAGAAACAAAAATCAAACAAAAAAAAAAAGGAAAAAACACATAAGTGAATATAACTAAATGAAAACACAGACAGTTTTGTTATTTCTGCTACGTACAGTGCATCACTGAGGTTTGAACAGATCTCTAGATACACTGGTGATGAAGACTATAATCTTTGGTCTGACAAGCTACATTTTAATACAATTGCACTATGTGCACAAAACCTAAGACTCAGAATTAAACACGTGCTTCTCATGAACCAGCCACTCTGACAGTACACAAAAAAGAAGAAACTTCTAAGGTAGGGAATTCATTGCCCAAAATGAATGCCAAATTAAATACCTTTTAACAGCATTTAAAAGGTAGAAAGATGCTGAGGGACAATTGAGGGAAAATACAATAACATATGAGTATTACAAAGAAGAGAGAAATTCTCTGATATTTCTCACTGGATACGATATAAGGGACATCCAATGAATTACCAGGCAGCAGGCTAAGAACAAACAAAATGAGGACTTTTCAAACAGCACATAATTGCCACCTGGGATTTGCTGCTTTAGGATGTTCTGGAGGCCAGAAATGTAAAACAAATAAAAAGGTGACTGGGCAAGCTCATGGAAGATACACAATTAAGCTCAATGATCCAGATCACTCCTTAACATAGAGAAGTTATAAAAGGGTGATTGCCAGAAAGCAAGAGGGCCAGCCAGGGGCACATTCCTTCAACAATCTTCTTCACTAAGTGTCTTCCACTGACCACTATTACCCCTATCCACTGGCCTCAGCCCCACTACACACTTCTTTACTGAGTACCTGAGCAAGAGAGACTCTAGCTAAAACAAAATCTTTTTTCTGACGTATTTCAAAACACTGTCGTCACAGTTCCTGGAAGCCCTCCTCACAGCACAATCCACAGCATCTGTGTCAGTGTGGACCAGAGTTGTAAGGCTCCACAGAGGATCAGCATTCCCTGGGGTCGGTTTGTCTGGAACAAATCCTCTCCTCTCCATTCTAAGTTCTCACCTAGTACTCCCGCTGTCACTTGCATCAGCTAGCTTCATTTATACAATTAATCTTTCCCCTCCTGGGCTTAGCTGCTACCTTCTTGTGTCTCACGGGCACCAGCTCTCTGTACCTTGCTTTCTGTTATCCACTAAGGGAAGACCCACATCTTTTGCTTTCAGAGGAAGTTTTCACCTCTGAGTATCCTAATGTCACCTCCCCAGGACACGCTGGGTTACACAAAGTCCTGTTTCTCTTGGTAGCTGTGAGAAGGCCTGGAGCCAGCTTGTTTGGCCCACAAAGTGTGTCAGCCTTAAGATCCTGTAGGGTCCAATCCTGCCCTATGGGACCCAGATCCGCTGGCCATTCCTTGAGAGACAACATTGGGACCAGTGAATCTTGGCTTTCAAAATGACCATGCTGAGATAAACCTATTTTTCCACTGAACAATCTCAGAATCACAGAATGGTAGGGGTTGGAAGGGACCTCTGGAGATCATCCAGTCCAACGCCCCTCCCAAAGCAGGTGCCCCTAGAGCAGGGTGCACAGGAACGCGTCCAGGTGGGGTTTGAGTATCTCCGGAGAAGGAGACTCCACAGCCTCCCTGGGCAGCCTGTGCCAGGGCTCTGTCACCCTCACAGTAATTAAGTTCTTCCTCATGTTCAGGCGGAACTTTCTGTGCTCCAGTTCGTGCCCATTGCCCCTTGCCCTGTCTCTGGGCACCACTGAAAAGAGCCTGGCCCCATCCTCTTGACACCCACCCTTTAGATATTTATAAACATTGATGAGATCCCCTCTCGGTCTTCTCTTCTCCAGACTGAACAGACCCAGGTCTCTCAGCCTTTCCTCATAAGCGAGATGCTCCAGTCCCCTCATTATCTTTGTAGCCCTCCGCTGGACTCTCTCCAGTAGTACCCTGAAGATATCACTGAAACTGATGCATCAAAAGCAAGCTTCCTCATGTTTCAGTGCAAAACTAAAGAAAAACTCATTAGTGATAATCAACAGCTGTATTCCTTCAGTCTTTAGTGCATAATAAGAAGTCGCCAATAAGAAAGTAGTTTTATAGTTTCATGATCTAAGCATCTGCCCCTCCTTTGCATAACTGTTTCCTAATAACACTGCTTTTTTCCCCTAGCGCCTTGAAGGAATAACATTAAACTTTCAAAAATTCACCTGTTTGTGAAGAACGCCACCCATGGCAAACTTCTGTTGTGAGTCTCTACAAACACGCTCTGTGCAAAGAGATTTGGGCAGCAGCTGTGCTGTAAAACAGAATATTTGAATTAGAAACAGTGAAACACCTCATCGTTGGCTGAAGAACCTATTTTCTGTCAGATATCTGTCACTAGTAAAAGTAGTTTCTTCTCTTCTCCAGCCCACACAGAATCTCTATTACTCAGTGCCACTGCCACTTATTTTTGCAGTAACTATATATCTTTAAAATATTATTTCCATTGTAGTATGAAAGTACACTTGCCTAGGAAACCCAAGTTCTTTCATCAAGCTGTCCTCCAGAAGCTTATGGTGACAATTCACCTTTGATTCAGGATGCACCACAAATAATCAGTATGTGACAGATGTAGCTTGCTGTCAGCTGAGACAGCAGTGCTAGGGAGCAAGCAATAGATTAAATGATTGTGTATGTTGGCAGAGAGATACGAGATGTGAAAGGCCATTCAGGCACATGTAGGAATACATGTATGGTCATGGGTGCAGAAGAAAAGTTTCTGCAAGACACACTAGTAATTTTAACATGTTACCTCTGCAATGAAGAATAGCTTAAACATACGCAAGGATTTTGCTGTAAGACACATATTCATGCCAGTAAAGAGAAATAAGCTACTTGCAGAGTACATGCCGATGTGTCTACGAAACATTCGTCTTAGTTGGAGGTACTTGGTAATTCATCACTAATTCTTGGCAAGTCAAAACTGAGAGACTTATTTAGCAGATAAGTACACAGTATGATAGACCACTTTGTGAACCTATGGTTGAATGGCAGAGAAATTTCCTACAATATCACACCACTTACCCTAAATCAGCACAAGCTCGAATTTACAACGGTTGGGAAACAAAAAACGAGGCTGGGAGAAGGCTTGATGTTCAATAAAATGAGTCATTTGCTCTCTGGACCCCTCAAAAAAGGAGGTTCAAAAATTCAGGAGAAAGATGTCACTCATTACATGGGAATATTTCACTCAGGAACCCAGTGGTGCCAAAAATTACAACTACTATGCAGTGCGCATCATCTTATGGAGGCACTAACAGCTGGTGTGACCCAATGGGCTGTTCTGTCACTTCAGAGTGCAGAGAGCACCACACAGCCTGCCTTGTCACGCACCTACCATGTACACGGTTCATGTGCAAAAGCTTTCTAGTTTATGCAAATCCATCATTTACTTATTTAAGCTAAGACAACTAAGAGAACACATGCAACCTCTTACTTACGTTAAGAAAACGACCAACATTTCCTTCTTTTGTGGCATCCAGTACATAAATATTTTCTTCATTATCATTCTTCACAAGTGTCCCGTCACCATCAGCCTCCTCACAAAATGTGCCTTGTTTTGACTGTCTGTGATTCTCCTCTTTGCAGTCAGCTTGTAGTGGCACATTTTTGGATGGCCTCACAACACCTATGTTATCCAGCACACTTGACTTGCCACAATCAACACCCTGCAGAGACAGACTCTTTCTTTTGCATTCTGTACCGTCCACATCAGCAGACTCAGTCTGTCCAGTTTCCTTCGAACATTCTTTCTTCTCCTGCCGAGTGGATTCTGTCAATGGACATGTTATTTTTCAATGCCAGTTTAAAGCCAAAGCCTTTCCCTTTTTTGGCCCTGAACTCTTACCCACCCACCCTTCTTTGTTCTCCATAATGTACTCAGCTTCCTTGCTATTCACAAGTCCATCACATAACTGTGTTTTTCCATGTCTCTCATCAATCCTCCTGCAAATGATTGTTTCCTGCTTCAAGTGCCTAAAGCACTTGCTCAACTCTCCTGTGAGTAATCCAGTCTCTCCCTCTTTCCCAAATCCCACTCCGAATTTTTTTTCTTCCACATAGCATTTTACCATTCTCCACTTTAAATCCTAAGAGAATCACAAACTGTAATTAAGACAGAAACAAGATGCACATGCAAACAGCATCAGTTTAACACTGCCTCTCCAGCTTGAGTGCCTCCCCCCACCTCCCGCATTATACCGCATTCAATTTTTGTTGACTGGAACACGTGTTGGGTGTGACACAGTAAGATGCGCAAGACTGAGTTTCCCACAATTACACTGTATATGAGAAGCTGCTGTCAGGACTGTTCAACATGTCCCAAGATCAACTTTGCAGGCAAAAGATTTCCCAGTTACAGTTAACACACTGTAACATGCAAGGCAGCAGTGATTTCTGTACTGCTCAGCTCTCTTAAGACAGCCTAGGCATTATGTGGACCACATCATTCTAGTCGAAGAGTAGGCCTGCCTGCATCCAAAGATCACTTTCTACATTTTAAGTCTACCACCTGATGGGACACAAGTGTACTAAGAGTGCAGTATTTACAGCTCTGCAAACCTACTTTCTTTTCCTTTCTTTGCTCCACTGGTTAGTTTTGTTTTGCTTGACTGATGAATCTGAGAACTATTATCTTCATCTGAGCTGGCACTGTGAACGAGTGTATCAATCTCCTTTAAACAGAATAAAAGATAATGAAAAGGTTGTGATGTATTGTTGCTGTATGCAACTCTGGGTCAACACAGGATGGCAAGTGGCTTTAGGACTCCAGGGTCGAAGTGTCAAACCTACTGTAATGCATGGCTATGACTACGTTTCAACAGTTCATACATTCACTGCAATGGAACATGTATCTTAATTTCAAATTATCCTTCAGAATAACCTGGAGGGAGCTTCCCACTCAATAAAACATTTAAATAAGTGCTTAAGTCCCAACAGTTTCACCAAAATGCAAACATGTTTGTGCAAGTTGCTGAAATCAAAGCCCAAACATGCTTTATACACGGTTTCAATAAAATGAACAGATGTGGCAGGATTTCTCCTCTCCCACCACAGAAAGGCAATTACTTATGGGAGCTCCAGAATGGACAGCACTGCCAAATGTTAGCATGAAAGTCCCATGTGCACTTCTTAAGTGCAATGAAATCAGTGCAACCTACAGAGTAAGTTTACCCCAGCTTCCCTCCTTTGCACATATTCGCAGGCAACACTTCACACCCAGGTCAGATCAAATTTCCAACTGTGCCGCTGCATGAGAAAATTACGTCCAACTCACGAGATTTTCTTCTCTCCCTGCTATGTCATTCTTTGGGGAGACATCACAAAAATATTATCACTCTGACACCCTAACCCTGCAGTTAGTTACAACAGGGAGTGGAAGGGGAGAATGATTTCTTAAGACTCTCAAGGCTGGAAGTGTAAGTGAAGGGTGGAGAAGGGAAGGCTGTGAGAGTAGTTAGTGCCGGTCTCAGGGAACATGTTGAAGGACTGATAATAGAGAAGGGATGTGATACAGCTTCCAGCACGCCAGTTTAGCTCACAGTGTGCCAATCTCATAATGAAAGATCATTAGAACTATTTAAATGTGTAAGATGAAAAGGTCAAGATTAACATATGTATTCAGCATGGTGAAAAATGAATCTATTAAAGCCACTTATTACCATTTTTAGCTGATGATTATGAAAAACAACTGTTCTGGTTCCAAGCCTTCTTGTGGTTGCAATACTTAAATTCCTTGGATGAACTCTGTACAGAAAGGCCAACAGGAAATTATAAAAGACAAAAAGACCCATAAGTAACCCTCGCAACACACATTTCTCTAACAGTGTCTAGTTCATAAAGAACAGACTACACCAGAGCCTGCAGTCTGGCCTTGCCCCAAGTTCTGTGACTACTTTGCCATTAAGAATTGAGGACCTAGGCTAGGTTGTCAATAGTATCTGTTAAAAAGCAGTTGTTCATACTTTTTGAGAGATCAGCAACTGCTTTTACATCCCTTCCCAGTTCTCCTGCTGAGAACCCATTTTTCTGTTGTTTTACTATTATTGTATCAGATCACCTCAAAATAGAGGACCTACAGACAGAGTTTTTCCTTTTTCCGGCTACCACTTTCAACAGTTTTGACAGTGTGGCTTTCAACCAGGAAAGCAAAGATGTAGTGGGGACAAGGGATAGAGAGGGAGACAGGCAATGTATGGCAGATATAGAAAATACTCTCCCACAAAAGAACCTCACTCGTTCACATCAGAAGAAGGTTGAGGAAGGGTGGGAAGCAGTATCTGGCATACACATTTAAAACATCTAAAATCACTTTCATTTGGATTACATTCAGAGTGCTGTAGAAAACACCAGTTTCAAAACTAATCTTAATATTTGTACAATGTCTAGTGATAAGTAACAGCTCTTATTCAAGAAAACTTTCAATGTAAAACATTTATATGTGTTTTCTTGCCACAAAAAAGCATCACGATACTTCTTTGGGCTACTGATCATGGTAACAAATGCTACTCTTTAAGGCTTCTTAAGATTTAAACCCATTTGTAAATTCGAAAGGTGCAGGAGCCACAAGAAGTTGTGACATTATTACATGATTACACCGTTTGTCCTTTTAAAGGCAATCTGGGTGAATGACATGTCAAGCTTAGCACACTACTGTTGGAAGAATTTGCAATCATTTATTAGTACAAATAAAGTGTTTACAAAGTAGCGAGGCAGAGCAAGAAATAAAGTTTAAGAAAACAAGCTCCCAACTTCCTTCTTAAAAGACTATTCACAAAGCCACATGGTTATTTTGCATTAATTTTATTTTAGGAATCCTGATAGGCTACGACACCAACTGTAAAATGAAAATAGGACCAGAACTCTTGCGTAATTCACTGCAAAAGCAAGGTGTCGTCAGACTCGTAACAGGAAAGGTTAAGACTCCTAGCAGGAAAGGTTATGTTATGAAGAACAAGAGGTTTAGCGACTGGTAACAAAGGACAACACAGTTAGTAGCTAACTTGTTATCAAACACTTCAGGGTCAAGTATCTTTAAATCATTTATCTCAAGTATCTTTTATTAATTCTTTCAAATTAGCATAATGATTAATGCCCTGAACAGATCAAGTACGCCCAGGAGATGAACTGGATTTCTAGAAAATGCCAAGCAGTACACACAGTCAGTAAAATTAATACAGAGGAAAAACTCTGTCCCACTAAAAGAAATAGTCAGGAATTAACAAACAAGTTGAGAAAGAAAAAAAACCACCCTCAGCTGAGGACATTCAGTTCTACTCTAAGTTTTACAAGGGACTTTCTAGAATAGCAGAATATTAGTTTTGTTATGCTTGCCTTCGCTTTGATAAACTTACAGGGTTGATTTCTTTTCATTATCCACAGCCTGAGACAAAGATTCCTGCTTCTCAAGAATATCATTTTTGCCAGTCTGCACTAGTTCAATCACAGGGTCTGAACAATCAGCGTCAAGTTTTCTTTTTTTGGAAAAAAAGCAATGGCCTCTGTCATTCACAGCACTCTTCTCTTTCAGCTCTTGACCAGCATCTCCCAATAGCTGAACTTCAGCTCTGCTCATTAATCTGCCTGGAAGAAAAAAAGTTGTTGTTTTTTGGGTTTTGGGGTTTTTTTTGGTTTTGTTTAAATTGTTTGTTTGCTAACCATGGGTCACATTCACTATTGCTGTTCAAACTTACATTAAAAAAAAATTGTTATTTGGGAAAGCAAAATATGAATGCATTTATACTGAAGGAAAACTAACCCTGGCACAGGATGCACAGATCTGTGAGGGAAAAATCAACAGTATGAGATAGGCTTTGCTCCAGAATGTTTTCATTGTTTGTCTTGCACTATCGCGTTGCAGAGTTCTTCAACATTCTTCTGTCCGTTTGTTCACCTTGCAAGTTAAGATTATATTGACCAACTTCTCTTCCGACCCTGTATTTCCCTGTTTGGTTCTCAAAAAAATTCCAGGGCACAGGCCACAGGAGAGGGAGAACTATGCTATACATCTTCCACAGGTCACCCTCTGTTACCTGAGTAAGTGCAAACAAATGTCCCCTTGTCGATATCATCTAGGCAGCGGACGCCCCAGCCTTTCTTCTCTGTGTTGAACACTTGCAACCTAACTTGAATGCCATGCTGTACGACTCTGTTCTGACACATCATCTTGTCACACCTGCACAACACACTACACTCATAAATTCTGTCAAGAGGAAGCAAAACAAAACACAATATAAAAGAATGCATTACCAAAACAAAGTTGCTATTACTAATTTCCCTCCTAAGCGTTAATAAGGTAGTTGAGTGAAAAGATAAAGACGCTGTGCTAAAATTGATTGCGCAGCAGTCCTCTGAAGATCACGACTTTCTTGATAGCTGACTCATCAATTTTAAGACTCTGTCAGACAGATTTTGGTATAAGTACACCCCCCCACACCTCCTGCAAGGGGGTTGGACTAGATGACCTTTAAAGGTCTCTTCCAACCCAAACTATTCTATGATTCTAGGAAAAAATAAATGCTACCTTTTTAGTTTACAGGAGTAAATCACACAGAAGCAGGAATCCCTATGAAGCACCTCATTCTGTGAACAGATTTTAGCAAAGACAACCTGTCTGCCTGGACCTCACTGTAGCTGTCACGAGTTTTAGGATTACACGAAATATTTCTAAAAGAATTCACAATTGTGGGTTTTTTTTTTGCATTTCTTTCTGGGCTCACTCGCAGCTTTAATTCTGCACACCAACCATAAACTAACACCACACAGCAACAAAGCACTGAAAGGGACTCCTTAAGCCTGTGGGTTTAGCCCTTTGCTATTGCAGAAAGCTACCTTGCAAAATTCCTCTCCTAAACATGTGAGGTTACTGGCACCTTCCCCAGGCCACATATTAATCCACAGGAGCTGAATAAGAGGAAGGGCAAACACTTGCAGCACTGGGACGGCTTTGGAGACTCTTCAACAGCAGTTGGCTGATATTTCTTTAGGAAGCTGGTTCTACAGAGCAAATGGGTTGACAAGACACAGGGCAAAACTCAAGGGTGGCCACTCCTTCCCACTTCTTTGGCTGATATACAATGTCATGGTCTTGTGATAGACCTCCTTCCCTTGTGGCAGGTTTCCTTCCCCGCTCCCTTCTCCCCTTGGCATGCCTGAACAAACCAGCACATGGGACAGACATGGCCTGAGCTCCTGGACCAGCTAATACTATGTTACTCTTCACACTCTTCTTGGATCTTGAACTAAGCTGTGAACGTTGTAGTATCTGCAGTACAAAAGTGGTTTTTATCTCCTGTCACTCAAGTCACATTAATTATTTTTTATCATCCTGATCTGACAGTAACATTGTGACAAAAATAGCAAGTTTCAGTAATCCAGAAACTGTAGTTATTTCAGTCCTGTAGCACTTACACTACAGGAGTAAAATAAAGAGCATATAAATAAAGTAACAGTTAATAGTTTGGTTTTTCTTACCCACTAGGAACAGGTCCCTCCAGTCTTTTGTAACTGTATCCGCAGGATGTTTTACTACTTGGAGACAGGGTAATTCTACTACAGCCTCTTGCAGTCAACTGTAGGCATGCACATCTTGACCTAAAAAATAACAGTAAGAAATCTCAGAATGTATTTGGGGCAGTGTAAATCAAGCATAAATCTAGGTAATTTAAAATGTATACACGCACTACATATATTTAAAATGACTATACACACACACACTTTTATACATACCTATATTTTTTCCCCACTTTTTTACTCCAGAAGGCCATTTCAGGCACCCTACCCTTCTCTTTCTCTCTTGCCTGATTACGCGTGCTTACATGTTCTCTCCACCCTAACTCCATTCCTCTGCCAAGCTCCGTGAAAGGTACATGCAAACAGCTGAAGTACAACAGAAATTTATTATAAACAGAACACTGTCAAAAGCATTGAATGAACAAATGAAAATCACCTGTTCTGGCACAGCATCCCAGCCTGTTAGCCACTACTTTGTTACCTTCTTCCCACCCTAGCCCCCACGAAATGAAGAATTTCACACTGTGGAGCGGAGAACTCAAGCAACAATGTTGGTCTTCACCATCTTATGTCATGACAACTCCAAAGACCCACAGCGCTTGTGCAAACAGCAACAGACCAAATCCCGTACCCCAAAACTGCACAGCAAAAGCACCTCAACTCTTGGGGGAGTTCAGTGCAAAGCAGCGGTATGGTATGTGCTTGCTGTTCCCCATTGGCCAGCTGAAACTAAACAACTTTAATTACTGAAGTTTCATTACACTAGGCTGTGACTTTAAGCTTTTGTTGGGTCATGGGCAATTATACTGCACACCAGCACACGCAACTGTCCGAGCTATCAGTAATACAAAATGGATTCAAAACCAAATAACACCTACAGGCAGAGTTCAGGTCAAAGACAAACACCCTTCAAGAAAGCAGACAAAATTATCACCAAACTCGCACGTGTTAACTATGGTAGGTTCCCACAGAGTAGTATATAGCCTGGAGTTACTGCACTTTTGGAAAAAGACATCAATGAGCAACACCATTTGAACTGCTCAGAACATAAATGTGTTTTGTGACCACAGGGTTTCATAGTTTCTGTTTAGACAAGGGGAAGGATGGGATGCAGAGGCAGTAAATACGGATGTTTCTTCCTCTGCCCTCAGTAACCTTCTAACTTCCAAGATCTGATCTCTCCAGGCTGTCCAAACCCATCTCTGGGATACCATTCCACAGCAGGAGCTGCAGCAGCAGTTGTAATGCAGGATCCTTCCGGGCCTGCCAGGAAAACAAGCCTTCCTCTGCAGGCACAAGACTCTCCCTTCCCCACTCCTTTCCCAAAGCCAAGATATCTGCTTGTCAGCTTCACCTGAAGAAGAAACACTGCCAATTTGGGAAGAAAGGGAAAGAACACAATAATCCACCTGTTGATTGCTTCCTCACCTACAACAGAGGCTGGATGGGTAGAAGCACCCAAATTCCGGAGAAGACAAAGACACAGTGGTGTCAGTCAACACAAAACATCGCACAAGACAACTGCCACAGATACTCCGGCAGCGTTGGTCCTTCGTTATTTGGCGCTGTTTGGTACTGCAAGCCTTCACGCTTACACCACCACTCTACTATTAAGACACTGTGTGTCACTGTCTGGGATTAGATTTTTCTACCTACCTATCAATGCAGCCATCTGTGCAGTCACATGAATCAACAAAAACGCTGGAGAAATTGTTGAGACAATATCCACGCGGCCATGATGACCTCCGATATTTGAAATAAGGTAATCTTGCGTGGTCAAGATCATTACAAAAGGAAACGGGCACAGACTCAGCTCCATTGCTAATATCAAAATCAAACACGAGGGGTTCGGGATTTACGGTGTTCCTGCCCAACAGTACGTATGTGTTGAAGGAGAAGTGATCAACAAATAGGAAATTGCACTCTGTTTCAAACAGATAATCTTGCACATCTTGGAAGCTTCTCAGACTTCGGCCACAAGGAGCTTTATAATTCACATCCAGTGACCTTGAAAGGCAGTCTGCTTTTGCATGGCGTCTTTGAAAGTGAAACAGGACTGGTATCTTAAGAGGATTTTCACCCTTGTAGAAGCCCACTCCTCTGTTGGCAAGACAGGCACTAGAGCACTTGTGGTTCTTATACTGTAGGTTTAAAGGTAAATCTTGAATTTTACTAGATGCTTCTTTACTCCCTGAAGCTGTTTTTTCCATCTCCTCCTTTTTACTATTTGGAATAAAAAAGAAAAAAAAAAAGGAAAAAGAGCAGCATCTTAGAGACAACCAGTAAAACGCTCGGTTTTTTAGTGATTCAATATTAGCACAGGAGAGAAAAAAAACATTGCTCGAAGTTCAAGGGTTTCACTGAATCACTGTTTGGATTGTGTTACTGGCCTAACATTATATGAAGACATATTGAGTGGCATTCAAAAAAAAAAAAAGGTGGCAACACCATCTTCCCAGACAGAATTTATATACTAAAATACAGAAAGGACATTAAAGAAAAAAGAAAGGAATGGTATCTTTACCTTCTTCATCCAAACCAGTACCTGAGGCTAAATACAGAGAGACTAAGTCATGTGCCTGACAATCTGCACCATTTGTGAAAGCCTGAGAACTCAAAAATCATTAAGTCCTAACCCTGATAATCCTGGTAATACTCACTGATCTTCATTCACAATCAAATGACCTGCGACAACCTGCAATGTTCTCACATGATAAACTAGACAAGTCTACTCAAAACCTCAGGTTTTGCATGTAGGTCAAGTTAAAAATATTTTCACTTTGAAAACTGTCAGGATTCAAAACTGGGTTTAAAACTTTGAATTTAGAAATACAAGAGAGATCAAAATCTCTCTCAAATGCACTAAAGAATATGCCAAATAAGGAACTGAAATAATCTATTACACATACTGACCTGTGAGAACCTTCTACAGACGTTGCAGTGTTGTTATCTGTAAGAAGACGCTGCGATTTGGGTTTGGTTTCCTGTATGCCATCTCCGTCAAACACATCACTTTCTGGAAATAATTTGAATGCAAGCAAAAACTTCAGCAATCCACATTTCAATTCAGAATCAAACTTACTTTAGTAGTAACTAAAGAGATAATTGTCAAAATACATTAAAAACAATGCATTGTTATTGTAACTACAGCTAACAGAGCATGCTAGCAAGTGTCCTACCAAAAAAAAAGAAGCTGCTTTTTACAGCTTATACAAAAGTCATGTTTGCATAAAGATGTGCAAATGAGTGCGCAGCTGACACACAACACACACTCTCACACTTTCTCTCCTGCTCCTTCTCTCTCTCTCGCTCCTTCCCTTTCCCCAAAGGGGAAAAACTTAGGTGTACATGGATGAACTTGAGGCAAAAATGCATCATGAAAATTTACCCTTTATCACAGATCATCAAGTGATTTGCAGATTAAAATCTTCCATGGAGCTTTCAAAGTGCATGGAGACAACACGTGTATGAAACACAGATACAGATTTCTCTTCGTTATTTGAGGTAAAAGGATGCCAGGGTATTACAGGCAGTGGAGCCACACACAAGGTGACTCTGCTTGCAGTCAGCTTGGGTTCATCAGGGCTTATTAGTTCAAACTCTCCTCACTTGGTACAAGCCATACACACATACACACAAACCACAAAAGTACAAACCCAGGTGTGAGTCCACGGTCCAGTACCTGAGGACACTAATAATTACATTTTTTCCCTTGTAATGCTAACAGGCTTCTCAGATCTAATTTACTGATTTCAACAAAGGGAAATAAGCTCCTGATGAGTAAAACAAGACAAGTTAAATCCATGCAGCAAATAAACGCAATCGAGATGCACATACCATTTGTCACGGTTAAGAGATCACCTAGATTAGCTTCATTCACCAGTGCCCACGCCTGCCAGCATTCTATGCAAAAACCAGAACCAAACAGGTATAAAGTGTAATTTAAGTAATAATAGGGACTACTAAAAGGGAAAACAAAGTATAAGTCCTCCAGAAACACTTGTTTCCTCAGTATGCTAATCTAGAGCATTGCAAGACTCACACTATTAGAAACCTTTTGCACCACAGTCCTTGATAGACACATCTAAGAATTAGAATAAAATCACAGCTCATGTTAGTAGTTGTGAATCAGCTCTGAACATCCTCCAGCTTTGGGACAGCTGCTGGAATACTTCCAAACACAAACCAGTAGCCTTCAGTGGCAGTAATATATGTAAACATGATTTAGTGTAAGTTTCTCTTTTTGCTTTGTCATCGGACTAGTCATCTTCCTGCTAAGAAGGGCTGGATCTTGGCAGACCAAATTAATGCTGCTCCTGAATTGGTGGAAAAGGCCTTTAGATAGCAAGAACGCAAAGGAGAGATCAGTTCTGTCTCAACCTCTTACCCCATGCAATAAATATTAAAAGGTGACAGACAAATGTCAGCAAAATCCATGTTAATATTTTAGTTTGAAATCTTTACAGAACAAAGCTTAGAAAAAAATCAAATTTAGTTATGTCATAGATTCATTGTATCATCTGGGGAGTCAAGTTCAACTTTTATCTATGTAGTGCTGTAAAATTTTGTCATAAAAATAAAGATGTGGGAGCTCAAGTACAAAAAAATGGTACTACCCGTTTAGAGCAAGCAGTACAATGCAGAGTGAGTAGTTATATCAGTTTAAAAGCATCTTACACTACTACACCTTTTCTTGCATAAAAAATGCAGTAAGATCCATAGATTACATTTGCATGGGCAACTTAATAAAAAATTTTTTTCTGAGTTAAATAAATCAGTAAAAAGAAATTCATGTACTGCTCCAAGCTGATCAGATTTCTGATTCTGATGTAGATAAAGGAAACTTATTTCCATGAAAATCAAGAACGATCTTAAATGCATTGCTGTCACATTTTTCTCAAGTTACAATGGTGTCTCCAACATTAAATAATACTTATATGATTATAATCCCACCCCAAACCATTCAGTTCACTGAGATCAGCTTGAAAGGCTAAAACTTCTGATGATGAACAAAACACAAGGCACTGCAGATATTCCATTACTTCTCAAGAACAAACACTTCAGTTCCATGTGCTTAAGAGCCACACATTGTTTGAAAAGGTATACAGGCAAAATGCACCTGAAATGATCAGTATTTTTTAAAAAGTGCTTAAAAACACCAACTACGAAGTAATTTAAATTCAGAGATATCTGAATCATGGCAGATTATCACACAGCCCTACAAAAAGCAGGCCACAGCTCCCCTGCAGTCCAGTTTAACCATTACAAGGATTTCAAACCTTCGTTTGTGACGGTTCCATTCTTGATCTTTTGCTTTAGCGACAGCAGCACATTTTGCACCTGCTCAAATATGACATCCACTCTTCTACCTCCCAATTGTGTCCAAAACATCTTCAAATCACCTGAAATGCAAATTTCCATTTACAAGTCTGTACAGCTCCCAAGAAGTCTAAAAACACAAGTAGGTCCTAGTGAGGACCTAATACTACCTAATGAGGCTCCCACTCATTTCATTGGGAGGCACTTCTGAAAAACCAGCCAGGACAGCTGTCTTCTTACGTAGGCTTAAACCTTCAGAAGTCTATTGCTAAACCTAATTATGAAAGTGAAGCAGAAGCCAAGTGATGAACTGGAGAGGCTTCTGATGGTCTGTGATGCTCCTTCAAGTAACTTTTCAAGCATGTCTACAACGGGTGCCATGGAAGCCTTTCCCCAAACACCAGCACATTAGTTCCACTATAAATTAATCACCACTGAAACTTATAGATGTGACACAGGAGAATATTTTCAACTGAATGAACTGAACGTCTTATTAAACAAATGACACTGAGGGGTTTTTTTATAGCTGTAACCTCCTTTAGCTACACAAGCCAACTATCCTGTACCATCAATATTTTTCATATGTTTTCTAGGGGAAAAAATGATCAAAATATTTTCAGGATGAAGCAGTTTGATAAACTTTGTTCACCAAGTGCTATCAGTTGCAGTAATTAATACACCCCTTATATTGTGCCTCCTTCCCCCACTAGAAATATTTACATTTTGTTTAAAGAAATGTTTTTTAAGCTACTGATTCAGAACCTCTTCTCTTCCAGGTGTATGTACCTTCGACATACTAAGCCCATTCATGAAAGTTCTTGTTAAAACATTAGCAGTGCATCTTTGGCAAGGACTCTGAAAAGGGAACATGGTTTTGTGTGTCAACAGACAATGCCAGAAAAGAGAATGGGCTCTCTCCCATGGTTAACGTTTCTCTTCTTCAGCAACCAAGCACAAAAGCATAAGTAAGTCTGTTTTCCTACTCCATTTCTAGAGGTAGAGTCCACTGTCACCATACTAGGTTTACATTTCGCTTTCGGACAGCAAATCTCGGTTGGCAAATGTGCTGGCATGACACCTCCCCAGCAGTCCTGAAATACTTATTTACTAGCCTCACAAAAATGCAGTATTTTCTTAATTTTTGTCTTAGCAGAGAATGACTTCTGTCACCCAAGACACCAGAAACTAAGTAATGCTATGGCAGTACAGAGTCTATAGTTACTCTCAAAAGTGTCCTGACAGCAGCGTAGAAAGTAACAATCTTTTGTCACCACACCACCAGCTGCTTATGTCACCAGCAGGTAAGAGCACAGTATTTAATATCGACAGGCAATGTTGAAGTACTTTATCTTGTAGAACAACTGACTTGGCACTAACTCTCAACGTCGTTTCATGAGCTTTTATACTCACAGAAATTTTTTTAAAAAGTGGAAAGGTCATAGTTCCGTTACAAAAAATGTCTACAACAGTTTTTGGAAATCTACACCACTGCTTGAAGAGACAGTATCTGCCCTGTGCCATTCCCATTCTTTTGCTGTTCATGACAGTATCACCAATCTAAAATACTGAGAAATAAGTATATTTTATATCTGTGTTTAAAAATATACATTCAGAAATTCTGGTAAGAGGTTCCACCACTGCAGATTAAAACTGCTGTCCTTATTTCCTATGTGTTTTCACATAGTTCAATACATTTTTCAAGTCTGGATAGCATTGGTGGATAGATTACTTCAGAGGATGGGTGACAGAACACAGTTCTTCATTTCTGGGTCATCAGTTACAACCTTGCATAGGCCAAAAGGAAATAAAATATATACCAGTGCATGTAGCGCTCAAACCACTCACTCACCTTGGAAATGCTTACCCAATTCTCGTGCCGGAGTACCCTGAAAATCCAGCAGCAAAAATTTGGTTTTGCACAGAGAAGCAAAGATTGCATATGACGTTCATAGTATCATTTTCATTTCAAAAAAGACAGATGTCCACATTGCTGATCTCTCCAGTGTTAACGCTGCTATTGCCAATCCCAGCCAGGACTGGACAACGAACAGACACAGGATGCACCTACCTTGTCAGCATTCAACATTATCTCACCAGCTCATGACTCAGGTTGTGGAGTATCATCTGGTGGCTATACTTCTAAACCTGGCTGAGGCCATTACCTCTGGAGGGATTTTCTTTTCCCTCCATAGGATCCTTGCAGCCACATACATCTCTTTTTTCAGCATTGTGCAGGCGAATGATGCTAGAGCAAGAAATAAGCAGCCAAGGCCAGGGCTACTTATGCCAGAAAAAACACTTTAATGAATGTTTCCTATGAAGGATCTGTAGTGCTCCTGACTACATACACCATAGAAGGCAAAACTATTGTCTTATGGTTTTCATTTTCACACCAGAAGTGGTGCCAAATATATACCACCTTCTCCTTTCCATAAATCCAGATTATACTACCTTCAATCCTCTCATCCCTGGAAGTGGCAAGGTTCTCCACTTCAAAGAAGTTGCACAGCACTGCAAGAGGTGCAGAATGGACAATTAAGATCAGGTGAGAAATTAAAATGGCTGTAGCTACTTCGTTTTTCAAAATTTATTCAAGTAAATACTACAGCAGGTACCAGTGGGAGCACTGTAGCATAAAACATTGTGGTGAAATAGTCACCCCACTTTCAAACAGTCACCAAACGTCTTATCAAGACCCAACTGGAGAACACTCACATGAAACAAGCTGTGTGACTAAATTTTTTTTACACAGGTCATTTCTTATTATCCCTCAAGCATGAAGCTGCCACGAGATGACCCATACTTTCTAGAATATTCAGCTGAGCCTAGATAATCCCCACTTCCTATCAGCACACATTGCTCTCTTTGTTTTTAAAAATTAATTCTGTCAGTACAGCAGTACTGCAAGTAAATTAATTTATTTAGGAAAAAATCAAGGCTTTTTTAGGTCAAAAAAGTTACTGAATCCGTTTCTCAACAAATGCAAGATAAAGCAAGGTATCTCCACTGCAATAACGCTACGGAGAAGTAAGGCAGCATTCTTCAACCGCATTGAAGGTACCAAGTTTCTGACTTTCACCACTAATGACACAGAGAACCAAACGTGCCTTTCTCACAAGCCAGCTACGTAATCTTTCCTATGCTATAACTGAACCCCCCCCCCCGTTGCCATACATTCTGGCACAGAAATTCCATTTTGTTGACCGGGAAAATGAGGTTAAGTGACGACTGCTGATTCCTAGAAAAGTTCCTCACAAGATCTGCCTAACGACAGCTCAAAACACTTTTTTTGTTTTGACGGCTTACTTTTTTTCTCTTCCATTTTCCGGGGCGGCCGCACGGAGGGCCGTTGCGGCCGTTGGGGCGCCGGCAGGGCCGAGCCCAGCCCAGCTCAGGTAGGAGAGCGGTGCGTTGATGTCGCCGTCCTCCGGCCCCGCGGCAGGGGCCCGCGGGAGGGAACCGCACTGCCGGTCGGGCTGCGAGCGCTGCGCCAGCGCTTCCCGACGGCTGACATGGGGTGAGACGGCGGCGGGCGGAGGTGGGGGGGGCGTTGAGGCTGCGGTCAGGGGCCAGCCAGGGACGCTCGGGCACCGCTCGCGGCCTTGCCCCCAGCACCTCCCTCCTCCTCCGTCCCGCGTGTCTCAGCTCACCTGGGGATGGAGGAGAGGAAAGGGTTGACGCGGAGCGCTCCGGAGGCGCGGGGGACACCCAAGCCCCC
>VZSC01000358.1:84896-146088 GCA_013398225.1 Steatornis caripensis | reverse complement strand
TACTGTGAGGGTGAACGAGCCCTGGCACAGGCTGCCCAGGGAGGCTGTGGAGTCTCCTTCTCTGGAGATACTCAAACCCCGCCTGGATGCGTTCCTGTGCACCCTGCTCTAGGGGCACCTGCTTTGGGAGGGGGGTTGGACTGGGTGATCTCCAGAGGTCCCTTCCAACCCCTACCATTCTGTGATTCTGTGATGTGATGCTTCTCTTGGTGTGTGGTGTGGGCCCGGTGTGGGGTGAGGCGGCCTGCTCGGCCCCCCATGCCTGTGGGGCTTCCCACTGCTGGTGTGGAGTCCAGGCCATTGCTAGGCCCCTGTGGGAAGCTGGCTTGGCCAGAGGGGTCCTGGCAGCTGGCTGAGCTCAGTGGAACTGCAGGCACATGGGTGGGGAGCAGGGGAGAATAAAGGCAAGTTGCTGAGGGGTCTTTGGGCCTTTGATTCCAGTCTGCCAAACTAAAATATATGCTAAGTGCATGAGTTGCTTAACTCCGCTGCTGGCCCCTGCTGTTTGCCTTTGCTGGTTACAGCTGTATGCCATGAAGTGCTAAATTATTGCTGCCTTCTTCATTCGAGCTGTAGAAATAAAAAAAGGGTTACATTGCCCTTAAAATTTGCAGCAGCATTACAAGTGTTTGTATTGTGGGTATGTAAAAGGGTTTTTCAGATAACCTACTCTTAAAGGTGGGGAGGGTGGTTTGTCATCACTTTCTTGTCACTTCTTTTTTTACCACCGCTGAAGTAGAGATAAAAATATGCTCAAAGAACTGTCAAAGTGTTTTTGATCTTGTGGATATTATTAAAAGTATTTCTTTAATGGAGGAGTGGGGATAGAAATTTAATTTGTCTGTGGGAGAATGCTGTCAGACCCAGGATCCTCCAGAAGATTTTAATGTCCAGCATCTGCTTTGTAATAAAAACTTTTAAGTGTTTACATAGGCATGCCCTATCTGTGTCTGTGTTTGAAGTTCACTGATTAGCCCATAATTACCGCCTAACTCTACAGAGAGAAATGAGACAACCAACAATAACGTTATTGGGAACAGGGTAGCTCAGCATTACTAACGTGCTGACAAATCTACCAATAAAAACAGTAATTTGTGTTTTAAAGAGAGATTTCTCTCCTGTGATAGCTTATTTTAAAATTAAGTACAAGGTTTTCTCGCACTTAGAATACACAGCATTATAAGATGATGATTGCAGATAAAGTAATTTGGGAATCTGACCACGGTGACGGTTTTACTTGGAAGCAGTCAGTGGTGTTATCCTGCAGCACTGAGGAGAGCAGCCCCTTTGCTCTGAGCAAGCTGCTGGAGCATATTCCGCCTGCCATAGCAGGGACTTTCGCCTGGTGGTTGTTGGTGAACGTGCGCTGTGCTGGTCACTCATGGTGAGGCCTCGCTCCAGGAGAGTGAGTAGGGAAGTGCTGAGGCTCACCCTGGAGAGCAATGCAAGGAATCTACTAAAATGAAATTTAGGACCGATTGAAATGGGACTTTTGCATTATTCATGCATATATAAGCGTGTTTTATGCCAGTGTGATTGGAAATGCAGTTTTCTGTATTTTAGGAAGTGAATGCAGAGGACACGTAGTGAAGAGGTAATGCTAGTGTAATCTCTATTATTCCCTGTAAAGTGTTAGTAGCACTCATAAGCTTTTATTAGCAACTGGGAGTGATGGAAGAAGCTGGAAGCACATGACTGCATGCCTCTCAGACAAAAGAGACATTAGTAATATAATTTGTTGTTTGAAGCAAAAGGAATGGGAAATAGGTCTTTCTTAAAGATTAATGAGACTGAGTCAGTTTTTAAACATAGCTGAGTTCCCTTGGTTTTGCTTTTTTCTGGAACTCTAAGATAGGCTTTCTGCAACAAAGCAGCAAATTCTGCTAGTGAGCCAGTAAGCTCAGTTCTTCCAAAATGTGTTAGGTGGCAGAAGCTCGCAAGCGATGCTGATCTGACATCCCAGTAGCCTGCCTGCAGCTCTCCTCTAGCAGCGGTATAAGCTTCTTGGGGCCCTCCCAGCTTCTGCAGTCTGGACCCGGACTAGCTAACTGCATCTAGAGGTGAGGACAGCCCCTTCCACGTTTGCTAGCAACTTGGTTCGTGTGACAGTGAAAGGGATGACTGTCCTGGTGAATGGTGCTCTTGATTGAGTTGCTGAACTGTGCTTTTGTGTTATATAGTTCTGGTTGTGTTTAGAGACTTCAGATGAACGATTGCATAGACAGGCAAACCACAAGTGGTTCCTTTGAGTGCGAGGAGACGAAGCTGGTCCAAAAGGAACTATCTCATCCAGTTCTCTTCTCTGGGGATGTTTTTATCATCTTGCTTGCGATGGAAGATTTGGATGTTTCTTCATGTGGCCAGATAGGCTTGGGTGAGGTACAGAGACATTGGCCTGACTGCAGAAAATAGCAAAGCACTCAAAACCGTAGACTTTGGAAAGCCATGGGCGTTCAGAAAATGTTTTCTAATTCTCATGTAACTTTTTTTCCCTTTTCTAATGAGATTGGCTGTTTTATTGACTCTTTACTTCTTAAAGTATCTTCATATCAGTTGAGTACTTTTACCAGCTCCTTCTCTGTCACATCCTCCCTGTCGTTCTTCCTGGTTATTTAACTTGCTCCCTTATACAAAGGTGTCCACACCTCATTCTTTCAAAATCCAACTTTAACGTAATGTTCTATTATATTGGTCAGTTTGGGTACGGTTTATATGTATTCTCTTGTTTTTCACACATCTAATCTACCTCGAGTAAGGTAACATCAGAGAACAGGTAATTTTATACAGATCATAGATCATGGTGTCTTTACAAAATGTGTTCGGTAGGGCGTCCTTCGGTTTATCTTAGAAGTTTTGCTGTAACACATCATTATTTATGAAGACACAAACTAATACTACGTGTAGGTGCATTCCTTACTAATTGGACTTATCACAGGCTATTGATAGGCCGTCAGTATGTTTTGTTACTATGTTTTGTAATTCTGTTGCTATTGTAGATATGTTAGGTTTTAATTAGGTTATTTGGATATTATTTTTTCCAGCTATTAAAGAAAGGGGAGATTTGGGATCTCTGAGAAGCCTGTAAAATGGTTTTGTTCTACCTGTGATGTAAGCGTGTTTGCATTCGTGGCAACTAAAAGTGAAACAAATTGTTTGAGAAGTGGAGCTTTGAAAATCATAAGCTTTTATGGTCCTAAGGGAATCTTAAAACACAGGCAGAGACTGGCTGCAAAAAGGAAAGGAAAAATTTGTGTCACTGTTTAAACAATAGACTTCTTTCATGTGGAGGACCTGGATGTCTGTTAATTACCAACTGGCTTGAGGGTTTTGGAGTACAGCCCAATATGCTGAACCCTTAACCATCCACTAGCTGGTTTATCCTTCAGTGTCTGCATTTGGAGACTGGTAATGGGTTACATTTTTGTAGATTGTTTATATAGCAGAAACATTTTCATTTGTAGCTATATTTCTGTCTTACAGTCTCAGTATTCGTTGCTAACATAGCTTCCAGACAGTTGCATGAACACTGAAATAAAGGATGGGTTTAAATGTGAGATAATGCTGGACTAGGTCGAGCGGGATGCGTGGTCTTTGCTGTGCCACAGCCCAACCACAATACACTGATTGAGACCTAAAAGCGTGTCCTCTGGTTTTGAGTGACTTGGATGAATTAACAAGATCTGAAAGCCTGTGATTACAGTTGCACTTGAAAGGACCTGAAATCCCTGGAGACCAGGCAGTAGATGTATATGATGAAAGGAACCCAAAATAAATAAAGGCCTAAAAACATTTTTATCTTCGTTTCTCCATGTGAACATTACTATATATTTATCTGATATAAAATTTCACTCATATTTTCCTGAAGTAAAGCTAGTGGTTGTAAAGTATTCTGACCCTTTTGATGGCCTCTGTTTGTGGGTTTGTGTGCAAAGTATATGCAGAAAGTATTTTCATTAAATGAAGATGTAGCGGACAAATATTTTTAAGCAATCTTCAAGATTTAGGGAACTTGAGGTGTTCCCACTCGTAATAGGTGTTCTGTGGAATGCTCCACAACTTCTTTTTGATTTGTCTTTCATTTTTTGAGTCGCCTTTTTATATTTTGAATCAAAGTGTAGAGGAAGCTGGCCTTGTGGTGCCAGGTGATGTGAAGATGATGGGGTAGTGCTGAGCTTGGTAGCAGCTATACGAAGGCGAAGGAGTGAGTGCTTAGCATAGAGCTGGACCCAATCTAACGAAAGCCATCAAAGGGATGCATATGGCAAAAAGTTGATGTCGTTGTGCGTAGGCCGAATAACGGCTTTCAAATAAAACTGAAACCTGTAAGGTTTCACATATAGTAAAAGGAATTTGGCTACAGCCACAGAAAACAGCATAAGTATGTGTTGTGATGTAGAGGCTCAACAATAGGGCTCTTAAAAAGAACTGAATGAACTAAATAGCCCTTAGTTGCCGCCTCCTGTGGGAAAACTAGTTTAGATTAAGAAAACCCTGTTTTTGAAGCTGATTGTTTTTCCTAATCCAGTTCACTGTGCTGCATCAACAGTTGGTTTGGGCTAGCTTTGTAGAGGTGTGGAAACCTGGAATGCCCCATCCCTGGAAACATTCAAGATCAGGTTGGACTGGGCTCTGAGCAACCTTATCTAGTTGAAGATGTCCCTGCTCACTGCAGGGGGTTGGCCTACATGGCCTTTAAAGGTCCCTTCCAACCCAAACCATTCTGTGATTCTTTGGAACTGGTGGTAAGGTGTGGAGAATAGGAGGAGCAAGGATGGGAAGCAGTATTGTCCTATTAATATTTATTGCATTTGATTTCATTAATAACCATTATAAAGGGTCAGGGAAGCCACAGTCCCTTGAACTTTTTAAATTGGCACTGGCGAAGAAGCACAGTTCTGTTTTCCCTGTGGTTCTCAGCCCTCCGCTGTCATTTGTGTCATTGCTCAAGGAACTGGTTGGGGTTTTTTTAAAAAAGTTACTTATTTGGCTCAGCTAATTTGCTGTGCAGCCACTTGGTATTTCTGCTTCTCTCAGGAAATTGGGGGTGGCCTAGGGGCAAAATGAGCATCTGGAGATGGATGGATTGCTTTCTAATTTTACTGTCAGTGTCATTTATCCCAGTTTAAAGTGTCTGTGCAACTACTTCAGTATGAGCAAAGTGCTGGCATGGGCAGAACACTTACTGTGTCCAGGTTACTGCAGGTGGTCTTCATCACACAGCAGAGCTGGCCTAAGCCTGGACCTCTCTGCATTCTCAGTTGTGCTAGACCAAAAAACCCTCCTACTTTTTACAGACAGTGGACATGAATGGGTTTCTTTTGGGGGTGACTGAATTTAACTCCTTTATTATTTTTTTCTATAATATTATTGAATGACTGGAACCAAAGAAGCTATGTTGAAAATGCATGAGACATCCTTTCTGCAGCACTGAAATGAGCCAGCTGTGGGCCCAAACCTTTGTAACCCTTGTTTGTAAGAAATGTTACTCCAGTGACTCCAGTGACTCCAGCGACTATTAATTTGGCGCTCCTTTCACAGAAGTGGATGCATATACTGTTTGTTACAAAGCAATACCAAAACCAATTTAAATTGCATGCAGAATGAAATCTTAAAAAAAAAAGAAAAAAAAAAGCTTTAATAAGATTGAGTGCTGAGTGCTGCTAGACAAGTAGGTTTCATGTGTAGCTGCCAAAAAAAAAGGTCCACCAGATACTGCTGGTTAGCTTAGTTTAGTGTGCACATACCGTTTCTGTAAGGTTTGTGCTGAACCAGTTAAGCGAGTTGTCATTTGGTAGCATAAGTTGTAAAGGAAGGATTATTTTTTAAGATGAATTGATTTTGTTAACAAATTCATAGCAAAGTGCTAGAACCCTTGCGTTAGCAGATCAAGACGTGCGGTTGCAGCCTGGATATAGGAACGAGGAGGGAGGAACAGGATTTTTTCTTTTTCCCAACTGTTTTTACCACCACATACTGTACAAATATTTTAAAATTCAATCCTCCCCTCCTCCAAAAAAGGGTTAATGGATGGATGAATTTTTTATTTTCTTTTGTTCTTTCAGTGTTGCAGCCTAGATTGTCCATTTTTAGAAATTACTTATAAAGATAGTTCCAAAAATTCCACACAAGTTGCATTTCGTAAGTCCGTCCACAGTTCCTCTCACTTCTCCAAAAGCTGCGTTTTTAAGGGCAGTAAGAGGGGTTTGGTTTTTTCCAGCTGTGAAATTTTCAGGTTGCCCGGCAGGCTGATCTGTCTCCCTCTGCAGTCGTGCCATTCCTAGAACTGGTGCAAGGGAGGCGATGGCAGGCAGGGCATGACTTCCCTTTATGGCAGCAGTGTAATCTTAGAGCAATTTAATCAGTTGTGAAACAACATCTTTAAATTATTTTATGACATGAGTTTAAAAAAAACTTTCCGAGATCTCAGTAATGTTTGTACCTTGTGTTTCCTGTTGCAGTAGACAATAGTTAAGGTGGAAGAAAGTGCCTGCTGCATAACCGGACTTCAAAATGTGGAGACAGTTGAGTGACAATTGTTGGATTGGGTGATCTTTGTTACAGACCCCATGTCAGTCTAGCACAGAGGCACTTGTACAAATTTATACTTGCAAATTGGTTGCGGCAAAGAATGCAGTTCACTTGTTCTGAAGCATTGAAGGAAGTCGTGTGGGGCTTTTTAAGTAAGGGCACTGGAGATTACTGAATATGGAGAGATTAAAATAATGTGGGAAGAGAGTTCACTTCCAGCATCTGTAGTGATCTTAGCAACGTGTAACATTCAGCTCTTTGTTACACCTTTTTTTTCTTTCGTATGTCAGCAGGGAGGCACGGCTGTATCAACTTTCCGTCCTCTGGTGTACCTTTTAATTGTGTACTCGCACTTTCTGCAGTTCATTGGAGGTCAGGCAGCTGTCTTTCACTCCTGCAAATAAGCAGAAGACTACCGATTGTGGTGGTCATTCACTACCTGTTGGTTTTGGATACCAGAGAAGCTGTCTGCAATATACAATTTATTTGTTATTACAAATAAGGCACCAAATTGAAATTTGTATGATGAGGGCAGGATTGTAGGTGGTTGTAGTCATCTGTTAAGGTAAGTATCATGTATATCACATAAACAGTCCCTGGGAAATGTGTGGGGTTGGGTTTTTTTTGTTCATTTTTGTTTGGGGGTTGTTGGGGTTTTTTTGACAAATTGGTTAATGTATCTTAGCGNTGCAATATACAATTTATTTGTTATTACAAATAAGGCACCAAATTGAAATTTGTATGATGAGGGCAGGATTGTAGGTGGTTGTAGTCATCTGTTAAGGTAAGTATCATGTATATCGCATAAACAGTCCCTGGGAAATGTGTGGGGTTGGGGTTTTTTTGTTCATTTTTGTTTGGGGGGTGTTGGGTTTTTTTTGACAAATTGGTTAATGTATCTTAGCAAGTGAACTAAGTAAGGCTGAACCTTGTGAACGCAAGGTTATTACATAGAAATTGTGTTGACCTTTGGTCCTACTCCTCATCTGCAGGCCATTAATCAGTCTTGTCTTTTACATTACAATCCGTGTTTAGATCTGTAACTGCCTGCGACATCTGTGCTCCTCTATTGCAAGCATCCCACGCAGCCTTGGGCAAAACGCAAAAGTGAAAGACAAAGTGCTTTTGGTCAAAGGCAGTTTGAATGAACTCTGAGGTCAGATTGGCTTGGTACTCTTTGAGATATGTGCTGTTTGGAAAAGGTTTTTCCCTTCAAAAAACCCAACATTAATGTAAGGAGATTCATGCCCCTGCAATTCATCTGTGTTCCACTCTTTTGTCAGGGAAAGGAAGATTTGCCAGAGGATTTCCTGATATAGTCTTATGCTATTCTAGTTCTCAGGCAGCAGTTAAGTGCTAAGAAAACATGCACAGAGATGTTGCGCTCTGTTTTTCTTCTCTCTGGTTGAACTCTCTCTACCCTGTAGACCGAGTATCTCCTCATCGCAGTTCATAAGGTCACCGGAGAAGATGGCTGCAAAAGTATGTGATATCCCTGTCTTTGGGGATGGAAAACATGGGGGACTAAGCAAATCTTCAGTTTGGTGTGGTGTGATGGTGCTGTTACATTGCTAATATGTTTCTAACATAGTTTACCAGAGTCTCTCTCAAAGTTGGGGGGTGGGGGGAAAGTGTGAGAACATGGGGCTATATAGAATGTGCAGAGCCAAATACTAAAAGACAGTTTAAGCAAAGGAGGAGTCCCATCTTGATTTAAAAGTGGTTCAAGTGCAGTAGCTAATATATAGGAATAAGTAATTTTTTATAAAGATGATTAAAGAAAACCCTTCAGGTTTTCTTTAGGATCTGGGGCTAGTAAGAAGTTCTAAAAATACCAGGAACAAAAAGAACAGTGACATATGTCTGATGGCTGCACTGAAGTTGTCAACAACGAAGCTGAAAACACAGAACTGTTACGTGCATCTGTAGTGAGAATGAAGCTGAACGTTACAAATAATAGCGTAACGGTGAACAAATCCATCATATCACAGCAATAAATAAAGACTGAAAGAACACTTTTGAAAATTTATGTAACAAATATAGGGAGACTGAGGAATTTTTTTTTCAGATGGCTGATATAAAACTGTCCAAAATCTTAAGGATTGACGTGTAGCGAGTGCTATTCAGTATGATTAATAGAAAACAGATATTATAAAATGTCTAGTATATCAGTTAGATTAAGGGTTGGATCTCATCTGTCTAAGAATCTGTCTCCTGAAAATGTTACACTCAATGAAGAATCATTGAATTAAGATAAGATTTTCTGATATTCAGTTGTTGGATGTTTGCTTGCAAAAAAAGCCAACTCCAAATGAACAGCTGGAAGAAAATACAAAATCCTTCTTGACAGGTTTATCTAGGCAGTGTAGACTAGAAAAATGACAAATGATGATGTGGTGCCATGTATTTGATTGAATTAAAGAGCACATTAGCTGACTCTTTTGAAAGATGGACTTAAATCTTTGGGAAGTTAATCACCATCAAAGAAGGCTGGATGCACCTTAAGGATGAGGTTTGCCAAGAGCTGATGGAAGTTGAATACACTGAACACAGAATGGGAGATTTCCTGTGCAATATTATTGACCTCCCTTCTGGAATATAATCAGGTTTGATGGATTCACTTCAAGACATATTTTTAAATCAAAGTCAGTACCGGTTGTAGGTGTTGGAAAAATGTATCTATACGCTTAATGTAGATAGTGACGAAGAAGTAAATGTTGAGTTTGTTGAAGTGATTTGATCGTGTACCTATCCATGAACAAAATGGAGAGCTTTCAAAGAGCATACATTTGCAAATACAGCAGTCACAGTATCAAGCAGCAGTAAGTAAAAGAGAATATGGTCTTGCATAAAATGAAAAAATATTTTAAGTGATAACTACTTAACTATTACACTAGCTTATTGATGGACTTCATAGATTCTCCAACACTTGAAATTAAAGTTAACACCCAAGAGCTTTTTAAAAACTGCTCTTGTTCGAGAAGCTGTTGAGCAACGTCAGACAATAATTCATGCGTTGTGAGAACCAGAGTAGATAGTTGCAGTTTTTAAATTCCTTTGTTGGTAGTAACAATGTTCATTTCTTGTTTTGAGAAGAGGAAAAGATCTGTTTCAAACTTTTTTTTTCCAAATAAAGTCTTATTTTGTAAGTCCATAGGAAGCATTGGTCCTCTCTGCAATTTAGGTTCTGTGTAAATTGTCGCAGATCCTCATTATGTGTTACTTTTAAACTTCCTAAACGTGTCATCTATATTCTTTTTAAATAGAAAAATGTAAAAATAGGCAGTGTGGTTGTTGGGTTGAATGACAAGGTATTAAATAGCTTAGGTTTACGTCTTCAGTTACTTGGCTAATACACAGCTGTTTGGATACAGGTCTTTGTGTGCTGAAATCTTTCAATGGAAGTTCTTATGCTTGTGAAAGTAATTTCATCCTGTGATGACAGGTAGGAGAGACTGTCTTGCTGTGGTCATGGAAAGTTAAACTGGTATGATTCTTACTAGGTGACCTTCTCACAGGATTCTGCCTGCTCTTGAAAAACAAGCCTTTTTTTTCCGCCCGGTACTTGGGTGGGAACTCCAAAATCAGCAATCGTGCCAGACATAATTTTATGTCCTCATGAGCACTGCAGTTTTGAAAGAAATGTTTTCGGGACTTTTTCCTCTCAATTCTGCTTTCAGGCCTACAGCTCTGACTCCTTGGGTTTGGGAATCTCTGCTTGATTTAGTAGATAGGAAATTTGGTCTCCTTGTGATGTTAGATGTGGACACGACGTTGAATAATGTCACACGAGAGAAAGAATTGAGGTCTTGAATGCCTATTTGATATTAGAGAATGTGTTCTGCCGGTGTTTAGACTCAGATAGCTTCTGACTGTGAAACAAGCGTTATTTTTTTTGCAAAGATACTGGATAACTTATTATGTCTGGGCTGATGCAGCTTGAGACTTCTTTTTTGTTTGTGAGGGAGTACACCTTACTTGCAGTGCTAATCATAACTTTTTAAATTTTATTTTATTGGACAGTAGCCGTCTTTTACATTCAGAAGCGTAGATTCTGATGGCAGATAAAGTTGGTTTGTGAATGCACGCTGCAAAAACACACACACAGGAGAAAAATTACCAGTTGCTTCCGTAGGAAGAGAGCAGATATGTAACTACTGTTAGCATGTTAGAAAACTGTCACTTTTTAAACTGTTTCCAGAGGGTGTGACAATGCTTGTAAGTATAGATATGTGTGCTGTGTAATAGAGGAGCTGTCAGATTTCATTGAGAGCGGTGTAAAGGCGTGATATTTGCCAACAAGATTTCCATCGGTATATTTGACCTGATATAACCTGTATATCTAGAACTTGTCATTTACATCATGTGGCGAGATGTTTTCTTCCAGGTATCCAGAGCCTGTCCGGGATCTTCACTGTTGAGGCTACCCAGGAGCAGAGCTGAATCAAAGCACACCCAGGTGCCTCAGCTGCTCTCCCTCCAGAACAGAGATTGTCCTGAAGACAAACACACTGCTGCGTGTTGGTCCTTGTTCAGGACAGGCTTCCTGCACTAAAGAATGCCAGCCTGCAGCGTGCCTGCTGACATTTAAGGAATTCAGGGAATGAGCCTGGTTTATCAATTAAAACAAAAGGATCTCAGCCCTTAATTGGACAATTTGTGCTTGTATGTGTCTGGCAGAGTAATTAATTTGTGATGTTGGTTGTTGGGCAACAGAGATGGGGAGAACAATGGCTTTTTAGTAGGATGGGAATGTGCATGGTTAGGTTTTCCCTATTGGGGAGTGACAGTATTTGACTTCAGAGAGTATCACGCGGGTTAATTGGCTGAATTCTGGTCAACTTCTTGCCAGGATGGACTACATAGTTCTGGGAGGCACTGGAGGCTCCATCCTGAGGCCAGAAGACTATGTGACTAAAATCTGTGATAGGGGAGTCGTGACAATGGGGACCCTTCCTCACAGAAGAGGTAGGATGATCATGTTAAAGTCATGTTATGATCCTTATCATGGGACAGAAGGTGCAAGCATCCAGTGTTGCATAGACTGACCGTGTATCTGTCACATGAAGGCAAACATATTTGCAGTCTGGCAAGTGAAGAAGATAGTTGTTTGTCAGGAGGAATGACTTTGGGGTATGTGTGAAGATAACGTCTCTGTGCGCAACTTGAGCTCAATGAATTCTCAAGGTTCCCTATCCTGATCCACAATGTTAAACTAACATTGTTGCAGGAGAAAAACTGTTAAAGAGCAACATGTGAGAAGACCTGAGTTCTCTTTCTCTGGGGGAACAGTGTTGACTGCCAGAGATTTTCTTGTGTGATTTTGGGCAAGTCAGTTTAGAGCAATGCTTGCTTAAAAATAACAGCCATTTTTCATGAATTACAGTAATGCTTAGGTATTATTGTTTGGCGCTGGAAAAAACTAATTCTTCATCTGAAAGCAGCAGTTTAGACTCTTTTAGCCTAGTATTATTCTGAATTGGGTTTAGCCTTTCCGCTTTTAGATTCTTAATTTGCGTGAAGAGACTCCTAAGTTTGTTCTGTCTGTGGGTATGGTTTCTGGAGATGTACATCACACAAACTGCAAGATTGTTATCCCAGTCTGCAAGAAAAGGATGCAGCAAGCGGAGTACTGCCTAGTATGTTTGTTTGGGTTCCATCACTATAATTGTCAAAGCACCTTATGGTCTTGAATGCATTCGTTTTCCCATGGGGAGACTTAAGTGGCTTTTCATAGATTACACAGAAGTGTGTGACACAAATGAGAACTGACTCTTGGATTGTTTCGTCCGAACTAATTTCTTCATCGGTACACCACCTTACCTCTGTATGGGAGTTTCTGGTAATAGTTGTTCTGTTGTCAGAGGCAATCACTTGAGAAAGACAATAGTTCTGTGGGTAAATCTTGGCCTTGGCTGCCCTGAAAAAGTAACTAACCGGGATGCAGTAAATCGTCGATGGTGCTGATTTCTTCTTTGATCTCTCATCTAGAGAGAACAGCAGTCTCTGAGCTCTCTTGATTGCTCGGTCTTGAAAATCGGAAGCAATCTGAAGCAATTTATTGTATGTAAGTACTGCAGATATGATTTCGAAGTCTCCCAAGAAAAGGAATAGCTGCTCTTAGGATCTTTCAAGCGACCGAGTGTGGAGCCATTTGTAGCTAATTTAGCACGGTGATTTTGGATGATGCTTCAGCAAACCTCTAGGGTGCTAATTGTCAGAAGCAGGAAGAGTAGAGTGGTCCTTCTGATGTATTTTTCTTTTATACTTTACATTTGACATCAGCTGCGTTTGGAGATGGGATTTAACGGAGCTTTGTCTGATCCGGAGTGATGGTTCCTATCTACGGACATTCTTTAATGATACATTTTGGAGTGCGCATCTTTGCGCGTTTGCTTGGTGCCACCCCAGTTTCTTCGTACTAAAGTGGGTGTTACGGTGAGTGCCTCACAGGAGTGTTTAACTTGTGTTTCAAATTAAGCTTAATTTTGTTTGTTTGCAAGTCATCTTGAGAGCATCTAATGAAAAATGCCTTAGACTTCTATAGGAGTGGTCAATAGAAGAAAAGTCGTAGCCCACTGGTTTTTCTTTTCCCAAATTGCCTTCTCCGCTCTCAAAAACAGAGGCAGACGTTATGTCTAAAGAATTACTGTCATCAAAAGGCAGTTGGTCTGCCTGCTGTTTTCATTGCACGTCACTATTAGTGAGATGAATACTCACCATTACAGCTTTCAGCTTCAAGCACAATTAGGAAGGTTGGCATTCTGGTTGGGGATACCCTGTTGTCTTTCACTACAAGGGAAGTTGTAGGGAATGTAGATAGGGGGTTTTTTTGCATACATGAGCGTGTTGGGAGGGTATGTCTTGACTTAAGTACCCCACGCTGTCCTACTAACTCATGCCTAACATTAAGAAAATGGCTTGCTGAATTTGTGTGGAAACCAGCAACTAAATTGAATATTTGCAAGAATAAAGAGTATTAATATTGTTTGGATATTTCAGAAATGGGAGATGGCAGATAAATGCTCTTATACGCAGAAAATAATTTTGCAATCTTATGAAGAAAAATGCTTGCAGTGATGCAAAGACTATCTTCCAGCATACAAGACGACGAGGGCTTACTTGGCTGTGCACATCTCTTGTTTGTTGCTACTGTAATTAACTTTTTTTAGTGTGCGGTGATAGGAACTGTAAGGTTGGGCCTCTCGTGGTACGCATGTGATGAGAGGTTGAATTTTAGCTCTTCAGCAAAGCTCTTCTTCCTTCTGGAATGAACTTTCCTTTTCACATTTTTAATTCTGTGAATAGACCTTAAACAAACAAACACGTCCATGGAAGTGGTTGACTACACAGAGCTGGGATAGAAGCAGTTTGGAGAGGTGAAGGCTTTAATTATGTTAGAAATATCTGCTCAGCTCTTCAGGGAGTTACTGATTTTGGAGGACCGCTTTCTGTTTGCATACGTCCACAGGTAAAAAGCACAACGTTGTCATGAGTTCACTGTTCCTCCACTTATAAAAGTGGGAGCGCAGGTATGGTTCTTAATTGTGTTTTATGTTGGGACACAGTAGATAAGGGATGCGATGACCATTTTGTAAGTGACCCTTTAGAGCAGGCATAAAATTTTTGTCTATTTTATTTTTCAGCTGTTGGGCTTTGGTAACCTCCTGTTTAGATGTAGTTCCTGTTTGGGGTGGGAATGTGCAAAGGGAAAGGGATTAATTTTAGCTGACTTTCTCTGAGGATGGAGCTAATGTATGCCTTTTAAATGAGTAAAATTTAAAATATACTGGCCTGTACGTAAAGTATTTAATATGTAAATGTTTCTGGTAAAAAGGCTGGTCTTAGCATGTGATTGCTGGAGTGACGTACATGTGAATAATATGTTCAGTAAAAGTTCCTAAGCAATTTGTAAGAGTTAGTGCAGGTCTTAAAAAAAAAAAATCATCTTAGCTATTGTTTGTATTTGCATTAAATCAAACAGGAAGAAAAAGGCAGTATGTGCTTAAGAGCACTAGAGGGAGCCAGGGGGAAGAAGAGGGGAAAACCGTAGAAGACGTGTTTGCGTTTTTAGGAATAGCTTATACAAAGCATCCATTTAAATCCTCCCACTTACTTCAGCTAAAATGCAGCTACAGGTCGGCCGCTGCCTCTGGCTACTCTCTGTTCCCCCATGCTTCACTAAAGAATTTTCAGTTTTCTAGTCCTGAGAGAGACCAAAAGCTTTTTAAATGGCTGTAGGGAAAACTACCTGCCCGTCTGTAGACCGTACGCTGTTTATTTGCCTTGTTTTGTATTTGGATGAGCAGCCAAAGGTTAATTAGCCTTTCCGTGCCAGTGGCTTTTTTGAGGGGGGGGATCCGTGTGTAGGCTCAGTTCTGAGTTTGTCTCCCTCTGAGATTATATGGGGGAGAATGTAAGTTGGGGTGTTTGCATTGGGGATCGATGAGATGAAGAAGAGTTTTAATGGCATTAATTTGGAGTGGCTACATTGCTGTTGCAGCGGATGTGTGGCAAATGAGTCTCTGCCAGCTTGTAGAGTAACACACAAGCACAAAGTTACTCTTAAGTCTCCCCTCCTATTTTAGGAGGTTTTAGGAGTGTTGTTGGGCTCACTTTTCATATTGCTTTGTCGTAAAGCTAAAAGCCTTGAGTTAAAGTGTAACAGCTTTACGATGTAGATGATACAAGTAATTTGTTTTTAGTTCGCCCTACCCCGCTAAGTTGCCGTAATGTTGATATTTTGGGATCCATAAGAGTAGGATGAGATCCCGTGGGGGGAGTTCTTTAGTTTTTAGGGTTTGGAGTGTGGGGGAATTTTTTTAGTATCATAAAGCTTCTCATCTTGATGATCCAGTATTACACAACTAAACCTGTCGCTGTGGAGAATTGAATTTTGATGTCCTGGGGCCTTGGCCCTGAGCAGTTTTGGGGGAAAAGAAGGAAATTTTCTGTTGTTATTATCTGAGGCTGCTTAGGGCTTTGGAATGCTGGAATTCATCTCGGAGGAGATAGACAGACTGGAAGTGGGTGGCTAAATGAGCAGAATTGATATATATGTACTGCGTGTTTATCATCCGCCTCTGTAATTTATTGCCACTACACTCATTGTTCGAGCTCTATAATTTCTCTTTTCCACTTTAGAAAATAAATGGAAAGGGCAGGAATAATGGACTGGGAGTTTCTTCCTTTGGTCTTTATTAGATAGCATGCTTTTAAGTTACAAAAACAAGAACAAACATTTCTCAAAAGTACTCTAACCATGCTTTAGCCTGAGGACTCTGCTCACTTTAAAGGAAACAAATATAATGGATTTAAATATGTGGAGGCTGGAGTCCTTTAGCAGTGCACAGATTTTTTTTTTTTTTCAGTGTGCTTTGAGACTATAAAGAATTGTTGGCTGTTCATAATTACATCATTCCAGAATTGAGATGGCTACAAATTATGAATCGAAGCAAACATTTCTTTTGAAATATTTAATAACCTCCTGGTAACAAAAAAAACCCCTAACAGGTAAGAGCACTAAGAAATTACGGCTTAATTCCTGTTGGATGGTTCAGGGCCTTTTCCTGTCATCTGAGAATTAACTGCGCTGAAGATGAAACAGAGTGTTGGAAAAGCAGAGAATTTTTTTCCCCATTAGCTACTCTGCTTTGCTGTGTTCCTCCTGCTGCAATGCAGGGATGGGGGCAGGTGTGTTCTTGCTCTCCCAGCGTGTAGAGGGTTCCTGTTAAAGCCCAAGGGTATTTCCTCAGGTAGAAGACTGGCAGAGTTGAACTGTAAATTGAGTGCATATCCGATTTGCTCCTCAGAACCAGGAAAACAGGCATATTTAGGCCCAAACATAATAATTTTTAGATAAAGTTATTATGCTTCCAAAGGGCTGCTTACTGAGAACGTGCTGCAAATACTCAATGATACGCAGATTATCCAGTGGGGACCCTTAACATGCAACTAAACCAGCTTTTTTTGTGATTATTCGATCTTCTTTGTAATTATTCAATTGCAGGGTAGCACCCACCAATGTTGAACTTCACCTCGCAACAGAGAGGTGTCTTTTTACCTGTTGAAGTGGTGGTGGATGTGCTGTGGAGAGGCTCTAATTTCTCTCAGGAGAGAGGAGAAAAATGAGTCATTCTCTCAAAAACATACGGTGGAGATTAGTGGCGTAACATGCTTAGACTTTTGTGTTGCCTTAGGAAAAACCGGTACCTTCAGTAGCAGCCCAAGGGCAGAGTTTTTATCGTTTGACTTTGGCTATGACGTTTACCCAAAGGCTGTGGTATCCGATAAAAAAAGACAGGGCCAACCTCAGAGTGGGTGTGAGGTGCAGGCGTGCCGCATGGTGCAGCGCCCTTTCCCTCTCCCCACCAAGCTGGGGCAGAGGGAGGCGCCCACGAAACGGTGCCCGGTGCCGGTTTTTCCTCCCCAAGTCCTTTGTGTCGCCAAACACCAGCCTGTGCTGGTTGTCCACGTGCCTGCTAAGCTTCGTGGAGAAAGGTGCTGCTTCAGAGGGCGGCTTGTCCCGCTCCAAGCTTGGCGTGCACAGCGTCCATCGCTGAGCTGTCTCTGGAGGTGGCCTGGAGAGGAAACCTGACCAGGGGTGTCTAATGTGAAGCCTTTAATTCTGTGCTGGAGGAATATTTCACTGTGGGTTTGGAGCAGAAATTGCCACTTGGTGTCACTTGTTGCAGTGCTTTTGGGTGCAGCGGGAGCAGCACTAATGTCTGTTCCCAGTACTGTTCAGGGCAACCCAAAAACATGAGGCTAAGGTTATCCTGATGATTTGTTAGGCAAAGCGTGAGCACAAACGGCGGCGTGCTTTACAGAGAAGTTAAGATCACAAATCTGCTGATCTGCAGTTGGCTCGGCACCTCCTGTGCAAACGCAGGAGCAAATGCAGGGACGTTAAGAGCTGGGACTGCTGCCGCCTCTCTGAGCCCGGGAGGGACGGGCAAGTTGCTGATTCTTGGCTATTCCAAGTGAGGATTTTGGTTTGCCTCAGTTAGGAGCTGGGATCGCTAGCAAAGGATGTGAGCCCTTTAAAAGGTGACTGTTCCATCTGTATTCCTCAGAAATGAGGTTTCTCATGCTTTTTTTGGTTACCTTTAATGTAGGACTAATGTAGGAATACCTACTGCAGGTGAGCCCTAAATCAAGATCTAATGCAACTGTAGGGCTGGTTTGCGGCAGGGGCTGAGATTAGCTCCCCGAGCAAATGTAGCATACAGAATTATTTTTAATAATGTAGGACTTTGGCTGGGCTTTCCCCTGAGGCAGAGAGAATGGGGGGTGAAATCTTCCCCAGAGCTGGTGAGCTCAGCAGAAATTCATGCTGGGCTCTCATCCCTGCCAGGGCTCGGCTGAGATCTGGGTGAGGATGGGATTTAAATCCCATCCTGCAGTGCCTGTGATGGCTAGTAAAGTGTCCTCCTTTCCCAGCTCTCACTGCCTGTTAGACAGATGGGGAGGGGGAAAGGCACTCGCCATTCCCTTTGGGAATATGTGGCGCTTGCTGAGCGATAGCTGCCGAGAGAGAAAAGCGACACATTAAAAATTCCTTTAATTGCATTTTGCTGTATTTGTGTGCTTGACGATAATAGCTGGTAGTACTTGATTCAGAATACTCTTGTTGTATGATTTTTTTTTTTTCCCCAACGCATTAGCCTTTGAAAAAATACTTTAGGCTAATGTTTGTCTTCGGTGGGATTTAAATTTTACTTAGAGTATACTGCAGGCTTTTTTTTCTCCCTCCAGTATTATTATGGAAAAGTATTCAGATCTTTATGTTATAATATATAGTCAGGCAGGAAGCAGCTTAACTTCGGCTTCCCTGGGCAGGACTCCGCTGAAAGAGGTGGTGCGTGAGCATGTTAATTTTATTATTATCTTGTAACAACAACTCGCTGTTGGGCTCCCTTATTTGCATTCTCAGCAGGATGGCAAGGTGAATAATTTAATTCCAGCAGCCTCCACCACGTGACGGTGCGAGGACCTGTCAGCGATGCCTCCCCTGCACCGACAGACTTCGGAGGGGAATGGAAACTTACAGAAGTGATGCGGAATCGTCGCATCTCCTCCCTTAACCCTGGTGGAATCTCTCGGCGGAGCGATCGCTTCTTCCTTTGCTTTTCCACGCGTTCCTCTGACGTGGAGTTTGGGGGGGGAGGTGTGCGAGCCTGTGAGCAAGACGAGCGAGGGGGAGTGGGAAGCGGGGAGGGCAGTGGGGAAAAATGCACACCCAGCCACGGAGCTAGCCGGAGCAGGAACGGCAAGGAGCCCGTGCGAGGCCAGGAGTCCGGCCGCAGGCAGCGGGGAGTGGAAATTTACAGCTGCTTGTGAGCGCCTGTGCATGTTCAAGCAATCCTTTCTGCTAACGCTTTTCCAGAGGCTGACAGTCGCTCGGCAGAAGAAGAGCGGGAGGCCGAGTCGTGGGATCCCTTGTCTCTGCCACGTGTCGATAATCGGCAGCAGGGAATAGAGCGTAATTAAATGGAAGATAACTAAAGGCGACGGCCGGCGGCGTGGGCTGTGGGGAGTTACGGCAGAGCTGTCTTCAGCACCTGGCCATGGGGCTGCGCAGGGCTGCTTAGGAGCCCCCAACTTTCTGCACACAGTAAGTGTCAGCCGAGATAATGTCCTCTGAGTCACAGGAAGTTAAGTGATTTAATAAAACTTCTATTTTTCCAAGTAGCACCAGCCTTTTCATAATAAACCGCTTGCCTGCTTGTTCTCAATAGTTACGCTTGTTAGCTTTTTATAGCTTTGTAAACTGTGTTACCAGGAGTGGCTTTTTAAAGCAGGCAACCCTAAACAATACTCCTCCTGTTACATAAGGCGCTGGCTCCGCGACCAAGCACTCCGTGTCCATGGAATATCTCTGGAAATGGCTTTATTTACAGTGTGTTTTCCAAAAATAAAATATCTGCAATATATCATTTCTCTTGCTGGTCTCCGCTGACTGCCTGCAGCTGCAGACTGGCTCTTGAGATGCAGAGGAATGAGAGCATGGCCACTTGTGTAAGACAGCGGGAAACGGTTAGAGATGAAGGGAAGATGAGCGTGTGTGTGAACTGTCACAAGAAACGGCGTATGTAAATTAACCATCTCGTTATAGTCAATAGGTCTTGTCAACCTGAAATGCTAATTCTGTGCCATGGGCTACTCACGAAGGCTTTATAAGACACAACTTTCATTGAGCTTAAGAGAAGGGTTTTGTTCTGAGCAACGACACTTTCTTGGCCTGATATTAGTATTAAAGTAAAATTACTGCTATAGAGAATAATTTTCATGTGTTATGAAGCTATTGAAAGTAACACAGCAGGCTTGCTGAGAACATGGTCAGGTGAATGCTATGTAGAGAGGTAACTTCCAGTAGTATTGAACAAAAAGCAAAAATAGTATTCACGTTCCTCGCTAATGGGTTTAGAGGAAGTGCTGTTCCCCCTTGGCTGCTGCCTATGTAATTTAAATTATATTACCAGTTTCCATTATTTCTGCAGTTATTATTACTACTAGAAAAGGAAATTTAACTTGGTTTCCCTTTTACTTAAGTAAATGAAAAGCTGTTAAGGGCTGTTCTGTTAGAATTGTGTGTACTTCAGAGACATTAGTTGAGAGACCTCTTTCTGCATGACTGAGCTTGCGGGAGTTTTCCTATGAACTATAGTTAGGCATGGAATTGAATTCTTAATTTTTTAGGTTTGAAAGACCTCCATGGTGACAAATGGAAATAGGGATCCCAAATATTCTTGGCTCATTAATGCTGCAAATTTGGAGCCTGTGAAACCACTAGTTTCTTATCTTTCTAGTTTTATTCAACATAAAGTAATAACCTACTACTTCTAGCTAGTTCATTAGCATGAGTGGGAGAGCCTGTGTAATCCTCTGATACAGAGATGATTGCTGGCGGTGTGAGTATGGTGCCACAGGACACCACTTCTGCATGGGTTTAGAAGCTGCACCTTACCTGGCATTGCAGTGTGCGAATGCTGTTCTGTAAGTAAATAGTTTATAACAATAATAATAGAGGCGGTAGCACAGGACTTGCTTCAATAAAAGGACACTAGGCAGCAAAGTCAAAACACTCAAAAGAGTTCCTAACTTTAATTCTGGCATTTATCTGTGCCAATGTAGCCTGTTCTCTGTACCCTACTCAGGATACTTCCATTAAGTTTGTATCATCTCACATTTACACCCCCTTTCACATCATCACTGCCTCATTCTGGGTTTGGCTGGTGAACGCCTGAGCTGTAGCATCTGCTCCAGCAGCCCCATCTCTCTACCCTCCTTCCATCCCCTTCTTCCCTTCTTGTGCTGATACAGCTCTTTGTAAGACTTGGGGGAGAACTGGACTGGAAACTCATGTGACCTTTTTCCCCCCCCGAGAAGGGTATTTTTTGTTAACCTGGGTCAATTCCCTGACCTGGCTCACCACATGGGCCTGCAAGCCACTCCAGCAGAGGCTGTATGGGTGTGAATAGATGTGGAACAGGCTGTCACCATCATGGAACAAATCATTTATCAAATTGTTGCCTCAGTGACCGGATAGCTATTTGGTGTTTCATTTTATCCTCCGTGTTTGCTGAGAGACTATATAGGCTTTTTGGGTTTTATTGAATGGGCATTCAAGCAGTTAATTAAAAATAGAATTATTAATTTCTTTGAGTGCTTCAATAGAGCTACACCACGGCACTTGAGTGGAGCATCGTCATGAATGCCTTCAGTTTCATAACAATATTGAACAACTATGTGATATTACTATTCTCATTTTGTAGAATTGATCAGATTAAGGGCAGAGCTGCCTACTTGTTTTCCATGTCTGATCTTCAGGATGCTTGCCATCTGCTAAAAAAGACATTTGTGGCAATAGTAGGCATTATTGCAATGTTTTGTGTGTTCAGGTGAAGTTTCAGCCAATAACCCACCTTCGTTCCAGGCAACGCAACAAGTAGCCAACAGCAAGGCTTATGATGAGTAAATTCTTGAGTTTTTGGAATAATTTTGTTGCCAAGCAGAGATGGCATTCATTCACCCTAACCATAAAAGTGTCTGCTCTTCTCTTAACCGTTTGTCTCATTTGCAATGTACCTTCCAAAATCTGCAACTCATTTGAGGATTTGCAGAGAAGTTGCTTGTTATGTAGCCCTGATTCCTATTGTGTATCGAATGAAATGGGGGTCGTGTGAGGGGACTGCGTGGGGGAGGACAAATTGGACTTCTCCAGGTGATCATCACACATGGGGGCTTACATCCCCTGGTTTGAGTATGTGGCTCTGTAATTGCAACAACTTTCCCAAATATGGCAGGAGGGAGAAATGAGGAGGGAATAAAGCATCTCTTCCGTTATGTAGAGACTGAATTAGGCAAAATTATGAAGAAAGTGTGCTAATTCAGGCCCTGAATGTATGGGTCTTAGGCTCACTGGGGTAAATGGACAATGAAGGGCTTTTTTCCATTCAAGAAGCTCTCACCCAATATGAGTTATTGAAATGTTTTGATTCTGCTCAATAAGTCAATGAAGGTTAGGAACTAAGACAAGATGTATGTCTGATACTTGAAGGGAAGGAAATTTTTTTGCTCATTCATTTTTGGAGACCAAGTGGCTTGTCTGGAGGAACATCTGCGAAGAGTGCATGGATGGGCTCACGTGCTCTCTCTCATTCTTGCCTTTGTGGGCAGGAGGAGGCGTTTGTTACCGAGCTGCATAACTAAGTCACTTCATAGTGGCGTGGGCCGATGAGTAGAGTGATGTTTCCATCTGGCATTTTGCCTTTGTCATGCTCACAAGTTCATCTGCGCTGTAATCTTTTGAGAAAGTATATGATTAAGAGAAAAGAAATCACAGATGGTGCCTATAAACACAGCTGGATTTCTTACTGTACATTTAGTTGTATTAAAGAGCTCAAGTTGCGCTGATTTTTTGGGGGGGGGCATTCCATTAATGAGCAGATAAACTGGCAGAAGAGATATTTTGAAGACTGATAAAGTATAAGTTTTGGTGTCAAATGTCCTAGGTTTCATTCCTGACACAGCCACTGATTTTTTTATGTGGCCTTGGGTAAGTCTCATCTTCTGTGCTTCAGCTGCTCACTTTGCAGAGGGGACAGAGTTAACAGCAGGTATATGGGGTTTTTGGAAGTGTGTTTTCCATCTTGGTTAAATGTTTGCAGAGTTGGAGGCCTCTGAGGGAAGGCATGTCCTGAATAAGAAGGGATGTTATGTTACCTTTGACAGGCTACTGAATACCCTAATACTCACATCTTGTAAACCTCATTCACCTCTGGATTCAACTCACTGCTTTAGTCTGTGTGATATAATTTTTTTCTTTTTTTCTGACTTGAACAGAAACAGGCAAACATTTAGAAAATGGTGCTTTAAAATTGCCTTTTGATATTTGTGTCGCTTACCCTAAAATAAAATCAGTGCCATTTTTTTTCCCAAGCAAACACGGAATTATATTCGCGGAACATATTTTTGTAAAAGTAGGGCTTGTGAAATGTGCTGGATACTCTGACTCTGGTAGCTGAAGCGTTCTGTTCATACTGATAGCAACAGCAGGCTTTGGAAACAACTGTTTGTGCTACAGCACTGCCGGGATGTTCCCTGTGTGACTGGGAGAGACAGCCTCCGAGGACAGAAGTTGGTCCAGTGACATACAGATGTTTCTTTCCTCGGTCTCATAAGCTCCTCACAAGAGCACCACTGAAATAACATCATCACAACTAAATGTTTCAGAAGTTAACTGATCACCTGTTATGAATTCAGGAGTGTCCACTATCCGTTTCTGGTGTTATAAAAACATACGCTGTTGAATAACCGTTAGATGGAAAAAGATTTCCTAGAAAGTTGGAAAGAAAGGGGCTCATTCAGCCCTGTCCCTTGCTGACAGACAGCAGTGTCAAAAATTTATGAACAGATGCTCTGTAGTGTGCCTGGTAGAGTAGGTTATTCCAAAATCTTGACACTCCAGTGGTTGGAAACCTTTGCATTTTTAGTTTAAGTTTGTTAATTGGCAGTTTATAGCCGTTTGCTTCTGCATAAATGAAGTGTTATTGTTATTTAAGCTGAAATAACTTCTCGGGCTTCCCGGTAATTTTATTCTAAGCTTACCAAGGCAAGCACTTTTAGCCTCCTAGACATGCCGGTCTTGCCTTTTTTCTGGCGAGGTCCTTTTCTGTACTCACTCTAACCTCTGTGGATTTTACTTGATTGTGGGTGTTCAGGATTGTGTACAATGTTCTATATGAAGTTCCATCAAGACTTTGTACAAAGACGTGCATACCTTTGTATTTCTACTGGTTACTTTATTACTTCATTGTGACTTAATGTTTGTCTTTCTCCTGTCTGTAAAATACCTGTATAGTCACTGGGTATCTATCTATCACAGAATGGTAGGCACTGGAAGGGCCCTCTGGAGACCATCTAGTCCAACCCCCCTGCTAAAGCAGGTGCCCCTAGAGCAGGGTGCACAGGAACGCGTCCAGGCGGGGTTCGGGTATCTCCAGAGAAGGAGAGTCCACAGCCTCCCTGGGCAGCCTGTGCCAGGGCTCTGTTACCCTCACAGCAAAGAAGTTCTTCCTCATGTTCAGGTGGAACTGCCTGTGTTCCAGTTTGTGCCCGTTGCCCCTTGTCCTGTCGCTGGGCACCACTGAGAAGAGTCTGGCCCATCGTCTTGACACCGGCCCTGTAGATATTTATAAGCATTGATGAGATCCCCTCTCATGTTGTTTCTGTTGTTTCTCATGGTAAGTCCTCAGCTTGAAGCAGATATTCATGGAATTATGGAATGGTTTGGGTTGGAAGGGACCTTTAAAGGCCATCTAGTCCAACCCCCCTGCAGTGAGCAGGGACATCTTCAACTAGATCACGTTGCTCAGTGCCCCATCCGGCCTGACTGTGAATGTTTCCAGGGATGTGGCGTCTACCACCTCTCTGTCTCCTCTCCCTTTCAGCATTATCTGATACTCTTAATTTTCATCCTTTTTTATTATCTCAGTCCCTGAGGCCATCCAGGTTCTCAGGTAATGATATTCCTCTTCTGTGTTGATAATATCTTCCTATTTTGACTCACCACATTTTTTAGGTAGGCTCTTAATTCCCATGCCTCTCTAGATAAGATCCTGTCCCCAAATTGCTCTTACCTTCTCAGATGATCAGTCTCCCTTTACATGGTAATTTTCCTTCCAACTAGTTTATTTTCTATTCTACTCAATTTAGTGTATTTCCACGTCAGATGCATGGGTTCTACTGTGTTTTCTTTCTAAAAATACATCCGTAAGGGATTGCAGTATGAGCTACCTTTGGTAAGCCTGTGTTGCATTCTCTTCAGATGTCATTCATCTTTGTTTCAGTTATTTTTAGACTGGTTTCTTGAGAAAATGAAGCTTATGCGGTCTCATCCTCCATCTCTCATCGTACTACCGTCCCGTCATAACTTTTAAACTTACTGGCCAATTTCAGGCAACCTTAACCTAGATGCCTGGAAAATACCAAGTTCCAAAAAATGGACCGAAAATAAGTCATGAAAGGAATAGGGACTTTAAACCAAATTAGTGTCTCGACCAAAGAGACCACCTTCCAAGTACAGCTTAGAGAGCAGAGAGCTGATACAAGGAGGAGGACAGGGCAGAAACACCCAGCTGTGTTAAGAGCTTTATTAAGAGCTCGGGCTTTCTTTGATGCTGGAGAATCCAGTCATGAGGAGCAAAGCTGGAGGAGTCCTTGTTTTGCCATGCGCCTTATTGAGTAGCCAGCCGTAAGACTCAGGAGTACACCTCCCAAATCTCAGCAAAGTGACTTTACCCCTGCTTCCTTCCCCCTGTAGTTGTGAATAGCACATGCCCCCTAGGAGATTCCTGCCTGGAGAAGCAAAAGGGACCATAACCTGCAGCTGCCAGTGCGTATTTCCTGAAGTGATAGATCATCTTTTGCCAGGTGCTGATGAGTTAAAAACTGTCTCCTGAGAAGGGGTAAATCCAAAAATGTTCTTCAATGCACTTCTGGGGCTCTTCCCCTTTTTCTCTCTGTCTCCCTCCGCTTGCATACAGCAGATGCTTTACTTTGTACGTAAGACTGATAAATGAAGCGAAGCAGAGGCTCGGCACCATTCAGCGGAGGGATGAGCTAAAGTCTCTTGAGTCCCTGCCCTATATTATTGGTGATTTTGCTGTTGCGATTAGGACACTGGTAGGGTGAGAGGTGAAGAGGAATGGTGTTATGTCACTGTGCACTGTGGTGACTTGGTGACAAGAGTGGAACAATACAGTGGAAAAGTGCTAGATTGGCTGTCTTATGGCAAATTTTGTGACTGTCTAAATACAGATAGCATGCTCTAGACAGCTATGTAAGTTACTTTTTGGGTGGAAAATGTGTTTATAATTTATAGTCAACATTTCAGTTAGAAATGTGGCCTTTTTTTTTTTTTTGAATCTCAGAACCTTTAGCTCAATAGTACTTGAATTTAAAAATTAAATTATCTCCCCCTTGCCTTTCCTTACGTGGAGGGGAAGATGACAGGATGACTTCAGCAATCTGAATAAATCTACCCCACCTTGGATGAAATTACTTATTTTCAGAAATGCAACGTGCCTGTTAAGCTCCGGCTCTCAGACTCTCTCTCTTGCATCTTCACGTCCTCACGCCGTGTCTTCACAGATAATAAAAACATGCAGAATCAGGTCCTTCTTGAGGTGTGTTGTGAATTACTAATCTTCTAATTGCAACACGTGCAGGATTATGGGGTGCTTGGTGCTTGCTCGCAGCATTTAAGCAAATTTACTGTGTCATACTGGCATCTCAGTCTTTTCTAGTGCTTGTATGTAGCTGAACGTGCCCAAATAAGTTAGTCGTTAGTATACCCAGTCTCCGGACTTGCATGTTGTCAGGTTGAGGCGTGACTCTGCTGTGTTGCTCGTCGGATGGTGCTGCCGAAGCTTGCAGTTGTGAGCTCCACAGCAGCAGGACTCCACAGCTGAGAGCTCAGCCAAGGAGTTAAGGTTACGTAGCCAAAACTGCAGAAACAAAAATGAGTTTGAACTGAACCGTGAGGAGCTTGAAAATGGAAATCCGGAACAGGTGAACTTTCAGACATTGAACATGAAAGTACTCCTGGAAAACTGACCTAGCAACAAGTGAGAAACTATATACAAATTCACCTACTCTGGACACTGTAAAGGAACTTCTGGTTTAAATAGACATTTAAAAATATTTCTTGTGTGTCATAGAACCTGTTCTTGTAAAGATAATCTGCAAAATATTTTGAAATGTTTTTAGGAAGACATTAGGACAGAGTCTGTATGGATTTTTTTTTTTTAAAGTACTTCTCTATGGTTTGAATTTTGTACTTGGCTTTTTTATATTGTTGCTATTTATAGCTGTAACAGAATGTATATCTAATCTGGGTATTATTTCCATAGGATATTTGGGGTTTGGTAACACACGGATGTATGGCGCAAATGGGGTCGTACTTCCTGATGGACTCAGTAGCGTGTCAGTAATAACAATGAAGCATGAGAGGAGTGGGTTCTTTGGGACCGCTGGGAAAACATTGTACCATTCTGTTTTCTTCTTTATACTTTGTGTATTGTGCTCATTTACTTCTCTCCTTTAAAACCTCTTGTATAAAGCCTTTTTTAAAATTGTAAAAGCTAAAGAGGAACAAGGAGATTGAAGTGGTTTGTGTGTATATTTATGTTTTCATGACTAATCTTGCAAAATGTGTGTGGGGAGGGATGGTGATGGTTGTCTTTTGTTGTGGAAAGAGATGAAAGTTTGAGATTATTTTTGCTTTTGATGTTTTGGGTTTTTTAACCTCCTCTTCATTATTGTACAAACTGGAATACAGTCAGAACGGTGCTGGGCTCTCCCTGGAAAGCGATACTGCCTTAAGCAGAGTATATTGCCATCTGTGGTCTGTCCATTGACTTCAGTAGGTCTTTGTATTGAACCCTCAGCAAAACCCATAGGAATCCACAACTTAATGCTATGTAGGATCAGAAACTAGGCTACTTGGTTTGTTTCATGTATAAATACAGTGATGTGGTATTTGCTTTCCTAACCATACAGAGAAAGAATGTTTTAGATTAAACAAACAAAACCGTTTTCGTTAAAATGCTCAGTCTTTCATTTAAATGTCATGAAAACATTTGCGTCTGTATTCGGGCCTGATCCTGTCTGTTCCTTATTTAATTCGGGCTATGTTTTACACAAGTGAGATCTGACTCACAGATTCTTCACGTCTGTCAGACTTAGGGGATAGCTTAAACTGCTTCCTCTCGAGAAGCTTTAGGCTGAAAAAGAAAAGCAACTGAAGAAGAAGGAGCGATGGCGGAGAATCTGGGACCTTATCTTGTGATGCTCTAAACAAAGGACGCTTTTGTTATGCTGGCATCTGCAGTTAGTTATCTGCATTGTGATGAAGCCAGTGAAGTTTGGCAGAAACCCCTGTCAGAAATCTAGTGGAGCCTGCCAGATACATAGTGTCCAAAAAACGTTGGACATAGGCATAGACTCGCTGGAGCGCTGAACTGTAGGCCAGGGGCTTTAGGAAGCATCCAGCTCCTGCACATGCTAATGGTGGCTTGTGAATCCTGGATGAACTTGCAATAACTGAACGTGAGAACTTTTACTGCTCTAGTGAGTGGCTGAAGCAAAACACAGTGCCTGGGGCGTGACCTTTTCTTGTTCGTAATGTCTTTTTGTGTTTTTATTGCATTTTCATATAAACCTTAAAAGATATTTTTTTGTTTCTTGTTTGTTTTAAGGCAGTCCTCTTCTATCCTGAAGGAGGAAATCCAGGTGAAGAAAAACCATGCCTTTATTTAGTAAATCGCACAAAAATCCCGCTGAGATTGTGAAAATTCTGAAAGAAAACATGGCCATATTGGAAAAACAAGAAAAAAAGACAGACAAGGTATGAGGTAATGTAGAACACCAACAAGGTCTTTATGCTGGGGAAACAGTAGAATAAAGGGAATAAAATTGTGTTCACTCACTGCCTCGATTCTGCAAGCGCTTGCACATACGTAAGTAGCTTTGTGTTTGAACGGTTCTGCTGAAATCGGGGCTTTTGCGTAAGTGTGGCAGATCTGGGGGTCAAACAGAAAATGTTGAGATCCAGGACCCTCAGCCAAAAGGAAGGTGATCTCCTACTACTTCAAATAGTAATGCATCTAACAAACCAGCCTGGAAGACTATTTGAAAACTACGATAGTGTTAATTGGTTTAGCAGGATAACAAATTAGACTGCAAATTAACGTGTAGGTACCCACAGAGCAAAACTTAGATCTGATGAACATTCTTCGTGTAAAACAGCAAACCTGTTCGTATTCAGACATGTATAAAAGATCTCACTCTATCAGTCCTTTCCAATCTTCTAGGTGCTAGTGCTTCCTAAAGGAGCTGTGCTACTCGTATTCTAATTATAGTGCTAGGTTTTTGCTAATGCTATTGCTTTCCTCTAACTCTGTGACAGACCTGAGTTACTTTTGCTGCTCTCCCAGTGACCAATTGAGAAGATGCACCCCAGCATACAAAATGCTCCCAGTTAGAATTTGTGCTTACATAAAATCAAATAATGTAATTTTTTTTTTTTTTGCATTTGAGACTCTGACCCTCTGTGTTATTACTGTAGTAGAAGTACACGATTTCAATTAACAGCAAACTGATTTTAGGTTAAATCTGAATGTCTGTGGAAACAGAAGTAGCTGATAAGTGACGTTAACACAGTTTTCGTGCAGCTGATGTCTGTTTGTGCATGTTGTGCTTCCCCCACGTCGTGCAGGGGGAGCCTGTATTAGAACAAACCCAACCCAAAAGGTAAGCACGGAGCCCTTCGTGCCCTTTGTGAAATCCTCTTGAACCTTTTTGGTTCAAAGCAAGTAGCTCAGAGTATGTTAATTATGTAAGATCAGTCACACGGATTTCAGGGAGGCCTCTGGTATTTGATGTCTCATGCTGAAATACCTTCAGTTAACTAAAAAGCACTGAGAGAATTTGACTCTGAACTAAAGCTTAAAATAAGTAACTAAATAAACCAACAGAGTCTGCCCTCCCCTGCTGAATTCATCCTTCAGAGCCTGATTAAAGAAGACATTCAAAGCAGAAGCTGTAGACTCAGGTTTCTTTTCGATTTGCTTTACAGCATGACTCCTCTGGGTTGTGGTATTCAGGATTTTTGGCTTTGAGCTGGTTTGTTTATTTGGGTGTTAATGACAAAGGAGGAGAAATTGAGACTTCTTGGAAAATCAAGAACTCCATGTAAATTTTTCATAAAAGTCAGAACAGCTGGTGTGTGTTTTCCTCACAAAGCAAAAGATACGGGAGCATTCCCCCGGCGTATTAGGATGGAAACAGCTTGCGAATTTAATGACAAGGCTTGTTTTACAGGAGGAGGTTGGTTTTCAGTATTTGTTGCCGTACTTTATTGCTATGGGATGGAGGCTGTTCCTGGGGTGAATGTGGGTGATCGAAGGAGAGGAGGGAGGGGGGGACAAGGCAGTTGCTTCAGCAGCAAGGCAGAAAGTGAAGAAAGCAGCCTTTTTCTGGACAGTATTTACACTTAAGCCTTACACAACGTGCTTGTTGACTCAGGACTTCGTGCTGTGATGTAGAGGAACCACACAGGGCCCTTCTCCTTTCAGAAGGGAAGATGTGAGACTACTCAGTGATGCTGACTTTCAGATGAAGTGTTGCACTGAGCTGTCCTGAAACCTGTATTAAAGAAAATAGCCAAGTTCGTGGCCCTGGGTTTAGAGAAGTAAATAATAAGGAATATATTTAGTACTGTGACAACGATAAACTTTTAAAAATGGCAGGAAAAATAACTCTTGGAAAAGCAATCAACCCGTCACATCTCTCACTATCCATACAGCTTTTTGGGCTTAGTAAAACCATTTTTAAGTGTTGTTTGCATTTTGAATTGGAGAAGAAAAGATGATGGTGAGACTTTCAGTGGCACACAGGTTTTCAAAAGTTACTCAGTAATGCTAATGAATAACATCTTGGCTTCTTGTGAGTATGATTAGAGAAATTTAACTGAAAACAAAAGCAAAGAATAAAACAAAGCACAGTGCTGCACTCTGTGCTCTTCAAAACCTGGCAAAGCTTTAAAATTTCCCTCCAATCTGATTTCCAAAGGGAGATGAAATGTGTCAGACTTTCCTGAAAAGGCCCAGAGGTCTGGCTCCTGCAAGAGCCACAGACCCTGCATATCCCAGAGCTGGTTTTGGACCCTGTGGGCCTATGAACGCAGAAGTTTGGGAATCAGGGCTCTCTGATTTTTCTGATTTCTGGCTCCTTGTCTGCTGCGAGAACTGGAGGGGTACTGTTGTGCCTCACCATAAAAGCAAGGTTCCCAGAACTTCTAGGGTACGACTCCACAGCATGCCTGGTTTTGTTCGTGTGCAGAATAGCTTCCAACTAGGACTTGCCTCATATGCTTAAACAAGAAGATTTATCCTGTGACAATTGAGCTGTTATTGTAGCGCAGCCAGTGTGGTGTGTGGGCTGAGACAGCTAAAAGCTGCTCATAGAGCCGGAATTGGCAGAGAAATGTGGCAAAGCCTAAATTAACTGCAGGGCTAGCGGAGAACCTCGTCATTTCATTTCGCAGTTGAGAAATTGTAAATATGAGGTGAAGATGCCCTGGGGAGCTGGGGGAGCACGAGGTCGGACAGGGAGAGGCTTGATGCTTCTAATACAACTTTGTGCAACTTTCAGTGGGAACTGTCTGTTCCTCGGAGGGGCTGTTTTTAAATAATGCAGAAATTATCATTCCTACCAAGCTATGCAGTACACAGGTAGAGGGAGCCTTACAGCTGATCAGCTAAGACTTTCTGAGTAATGGTAAGAGGGGGGAGGACACAACTTGATAGATAGGATGCAGAGAAGCCACTTGTAAGTATAAAGGCAAATATACGTCTTTTGTGAGTCACATTTCCATGTACGTATGTAATATTCAGAAGTTTGCACTATTTCTTAATGATGCTTTTTGTTAGTCATAGGACTGAACCCTTGACTGTGCTAGCATCTGTCTTTTTAGATAAGGATTTGACCCAGTTCCTCCATGTGTCTTTTTTTTTTAACCTATTAATGTGTGCAGTGTTGCCATAATGCTTTTTAAACACTCTCAACTGAAAAATCGGCTGATTTTGAATGTTTGTTTCTTAGTTTTATTTTATGGGGGTTTTTTTGTTTGTTTGCTTGCATGGATGTATGTGTGCTTAAGCTTTGCCATTTTTATAGCTACGTTCTGATGGGGTTGATAAGACCACAGGTTGAGAAATGCCACCACACTTGACTCCTCTTCCTCTGAAGTGCTCTTTCGAATACCTTCTTTTCAAAAATTTTTTGAATAACATCTGTTTTAAAGAAGGTATTGCAGCACTGGTAAATGAAACATAGCAATTGGGAGATTAAGGTAAGACAGAGCTGGAGAAGTGGACTAAAGCCTTCTTTATCAAGCATCCTCCTGCCTTCCAACATCTGAAATAGATAAGATGTTCTTGTGACATGTACAATTGCTGACATCCTGTTCAGGCTTTGATGCGGCGAAGAACAATTAATTACATGTTATTACGGAATTCTGTAAACGCCATAAAAAGTTAATCTCAGTCATGTAGAACCAAAGTGTGCCTGGGTTTAATGAGAAATACCCGTTCTGGAATTAACTAGAAAAGCAAGGAAGTATTTAAATACCTAGGAAATTAAGCCTTCAGAGCTTAGTCTCTCTTCCTCCTTTCTTGCACAAACTCCTGTAGCGTTTGGAGGATACATGTAAATAGGAAACCAGGGAGCAGAAACCCTGATATAAAGTGGACAGGTCTGTTGAACCTGAGGAAGAAAGACAGCGTGTGACATGCTGGTCATACTGCTTCATTTATTAGTGATATGCCGCCATATCTTTTCTTGATGGATGTTGTAAAAGAACATTAGTAGAAAGGATACCTGATCCATCTCACAAAATAAGGGGGGTGACGTCCCGACTTACTGAAGTGTTGTGTTCAGCCACCAAGCCCGGTCAGCACAAAGCAGTGCAGGTGGCATCCAGAATGTCACTGCAGGATGTCCTTGAACACATCACCCTCTTGCTGCTAACCAAACACCTTCAGGGGTGCGGCACCCGTGACTCAGTGCCATCTGCGGTGCCTACAGGTTTGGTAGCATTTTCTGAACCTGCCCTGCAGCAGAAGCCTTCAAAATGTCACATGCTTTTAATTTAGAATAGCAAAGAGATCTGAGGTCGGTTGAAACTTCGCCTAATCTTTGTACTTGGCCTAGATGAGCTGAAAGATTTGCAGTTTCTAGCATAGCTGATCCAAGACTTGGGTTTGCAGTTTCTAGCATAGCTGATCCAAGACTTGGGTTTGTCATGGAAGCTAAACCCAAGTGAGTTACGGCTGGTTTAGGGTGTCGTGCTGAGTGTTTTCTTGGCAGGCAGAACCGCAGCCTGCAGCGCCTTTACTCGGTGTTCAGAAACATTGTGAAACTAGATGTAAAATAACCCAAAGTGTCTAGCTTCTGCCCCTTTCACTTAAATACACCTAAGAAGACTGCTTGTCCAGGTAGGTCACTGTAATCTGTCCTTTTTTTGATCTCTGTGTACTGTAACAAATTTAGTACTGTTCAGATGGGTCAGGAAAGCAGCCTTTAAATAAAGCTACAGTTAAAAGACTTTTAAGATTTCCAGAACAAATACTTGTATCAATAAATCCTGCTTTTTGCATAGCAGCAATGAAGCCATTTTCAGTTCCTGTTCACCTTGCTGCGCTGATAAAGCGGCTGGGGACTGGTGGGTGAGATGAGGTGCATGCGGAGGACGTGATGTGCATTTACGTGGAGGGACGGTTGCGTGACTACTGTGAATGGAAATACCCATGCATGTGATTCTGCAGCTGCCAAAGTGAGTTGCAAAATTGCCTTCGACTTCGTTGCTGCACACTGAAACCGAGGGAATGAGATAAGAAGGGCTTGGCACCCCTTCCTTCTAGCTCTGCGTGTCCTGGGATTTTGTGGAGTGTTTCGTGTTTCAGCTTCCCTGTTTTGCTAAGGCCTGTTGCTGCTCTAGAGATGGGAGAAACTCCAGATACTATCAGGTGCTGGTGCCAAGAGTTTGAAACCTGTCTCTTCTAGTTGCCTTTTTTATGGTTTTTTTTGTTTGTTTGTTTTACAACCTTTAGCGGGAAAGGAATTTATGTCCAGGTGGGGCAAACCTGTCTCTTCCGTTTAATCATATGACCTTTTAAAAGGCATTTCCCTGTTGTGCCTGCTTGACCAAATTGTCTTTGCCAACTTCCTCGAGTACTAGGCCGTAATATTTTGCTAAATGAGAGAGTTCATGCCTCCTGATCCAAAATGTCCATAATTTGTTCCTATATATCCATTTAGCATGAAATTGTACCAAGTAGTAATCAGTTGGGATGATCCTGAAGCTACATAGAGGTTGGATTCAGATTCTGCAAACGGCTCTTCTTGGAAAATCCTTACAGTTGCATGTAGAGACGGTTGTGTTGACACTATTCTTTTAGGAGAAAAAATTGTTTGAATCACACAGTGGGAATATTTTTAAACAAGATAAAGCAAAACCAAGGAGCTTTATGCTTTTGGTTGTAATATATAGCATGGAGTACTGGCAGTTCACTGACTCACACATTGGAATATTTTGCATCGCACTGGCAGGCATCCGTGTGTGTTACTGTCTGCTGCTGTGCAAGAAAGCAACAGCTTAGAAAGATATTTTTTGCCCTGGAAATATACTAGGTACACAATCAGAAGCGGTACAATCTGATTCGCCATATTCTTGTGAACAACTGAGGATTTCCTGATTGCTATGCAGGTGCCAGATGTCAGGCATCCTGTATTTTTCTTACCTGTATTTAGCATCTGAGTTTGGAAAGGTGGAAAAAGTTAACGCAATCTGTATTTCTTCATTGTTATGGTTGGTCATAAATGTTACTCTTATTCACCCAAGGACTTAATATAAGAATAAGCCCTTCTGACCTGTAACATACGCACATATGTGTGAAATCTCTAACCTGTTGGTGAAACAGAGGTGAAATAGAGACAACCCAATGAAAGCTTTGAAAAGTTGCATTTCAGGTGTAGGAACTCGGAATGTTGATTATTCAAGGCCTGATACTTTTCCCCTTATGGTTTTTGTAATCTTCCTTGGAGAGGAGTAAAAAGGCACAACGAATCTACATTGTATAACAGGAGATCCATCTCTCTCTCTCTCTCTGACAAGCATAATAGGTCTGGATCATGAGCACTTAATATTGGCGCTTTTAAGATAGATGTGAAATTGCCATAAGTAGCTACAGAGAGGGGAAGGGCGAGGTTAGTAAGTAGAGGTAATTTTCATTAAGCCAGTTGGAATAGCTAGAAATTTAATTTGCTGAAGTTGAGGATTCTTGGTAAAGTATCTCTGTGGTGTGCTGTAGTGTTTTTAAAAAAAACTGCCTGTATGAAGTTTTGATTTCTGAAGCAGAAGGTCTGCTTTGTTTATTTTGCTATATCATGCACAAGCAGTGTTGGAGATAAAACAGCTTAGCCTTAGAGTATGGAAAGTCCCAACTCATGTAAGTATGGAAATAGAAATTCAGCTTTCTGCGTGAGCAACGGATAAGACCTTTGTTTTAGCCTTCCATGCTGCTCTTTAAAATCTCTCTGGAAGATTTTACAAGAACAGAAAAAAAAATTAGGACTTGGAGGATTTCATTGTAGTCCTTTAATGCAAAAAACAAGAAGCTCCTTATTGAACTGTCTTGTGTAATTGTGAAACATCGACGAAAACTTAACTATTTTGCAGCATTCCTTAATAACGCTAAATTGTTGCCCTAAGAACATTGTCATGCTCTTTGGCCCTCCTGTAGAGATCAGTCGAAAAAAATCAGGTGAAATTCAGAAATTGTCTTCTAGACCTGGCAAAGCAAGTTAAACTGAAGAACCCAATATTAGCACTCTGGGAAAGGACGATCAACACTGGAGTACTTAGATATTTCAGTATAGGCATAGTAGTGTTACGCATTCTGTAATGAAGACTGGACCTTTGCAGCAAAATCAGCTGGTCTTCACATCTGCGTTGTGCTGTGGAGAGGAGAGTCTTGAGGTCTTTCAGGGAAGATTTTTTTTTCATACGGAATTTCAGGAAATAATGTCTTCATAAGCTCCTTTTTTTGTGTTATGATCCCATGAAGTCAACAATGATAAGACTTTGATCTTTGAGGAGAACAAGCTTGAGACCAAGTGTCTTCAACTCATAAAGTTTCCAGCTCTCGTTGTTGAAGCTGTTGGTAGATTTGGAGAGACACGGTAACACTGACAAGCTCCCAACTTTGTAAGGAGGGGTGATTGAGCGTGTTTATAATTTAACTTAGAGAAGTTATATAAGCTTATTTATTCTGTCACTTCTCAAGCTCCAAGGCTATTGTATGTCATCTGGTCCAGTAGGGTTAGCAAAGTAATCCAACAGTTGTTAAACTTCAACATATACACAAAATGTTATATTCCAAAATGGACCCAGAAACCTCTTGTGGGTTGCCGGTCACTGTGAACTGTGCTCTGTGGATAAAGAGTTATTTCTTGTTGGAAATAACTTGTTAGTCCATTGGGCCAAAGTATAGAAGAAATGGCCATCACTGAAGAAACTGCCTTCACCGCACAAGTCAGTGCAGATTGTGGTCTCCTTCACTCCCCTTAACGTAGCTATTGCAAATCAACCTCGTGACTAATTTGAGACTTTCCCATGTACCCACACAGAATTTTAGTGTTCTGCGGTGGAATTGGATCCTCTCAAGTTCAGACATTATGAACTGAGACACCTGTAGACTAGAAACCTGCATGTTGTTTTAGCAGGTCAAGATCCTGATGTCTGTGCAGTTGACAACAATGCAAACGCTACATTGATGTGTGTGCTGGGGATCAGCTGGCATTTCATCTTCTGCTGCACTTTGCTATTGTTGCTGTTGCCACTGATGGAAAAGAAATAGTAGTACAGAAGTCGTAATAGTCTTTGGAGTTTCTAGTAAATCTTTCTTTTGTTTTTTTCTTTATGTCACTGAAATTCTGTTTGTGACATCATTGGGATGAAGGGTGTCTTGCTGAAGTTTTTGTTGGATTTTGCAAATTTTCCTAAAGGACCGGTCTGGCTTCTTACAACAAGCTGTTCTGCAGCTACGTTTCTGTCATCTTGTATTTTCCATGTACTTGAGTGAATGTATTTGCTTTGTTGTTTGTTTTGGACAGATCTTGGGTTTTGGATCTTGGAATGTCTTCTCCTCCCCCCATCCCCCGCCCCGAGTCTTGAGCAAGTTTCCATCCCAGAAACAGTGCTTATATACTTACGGTATGAATCTAAAAATGCTGTAAGATTTAAGTGGAACTATCAAAGTGGATGCTAGAAGTGGCTGTTAATTTAAGAATCTGCGTTCAGGATTATGGTTGTCCTCCAGATAGATTATGAGGCAGAGACACAGAAGAGCAGTCCTTGGATTTGCCCGGGACTAGCTTTTCGTGGCAGGTTGAATGTCAAACCACAGACTATCAAGAGGATATGAAGGAGGAGGAAGTTAAACACGAAATGTAAATTGCATGTAGAAAAGCCGAGAAGGTGAGCGGATGGGATGGCAGGTGATTAGGGAAATACAGCTGTGATGCCCAGTTGTGCCCATCAGCACTGCGGTGTTCGGTAGTTTTGTTTTCTCCTGCAGCGCTTTACTTTTTGGCCTCCTTTTTGAGATTTAAACCTGAAGCTGTGTCTTGCAGACAATTTTTTTACATATCAGGAAGGACTACTTATACTTGAAAGGAAAGGTATTAATTTTTTTTTTTTAACCACAGAATGCCAGAGATATTCACACCCTGCCCAGCAGAATGGGTGAAAAGCCAAAAAATTATGGGTTTTTCCTTTGATATGAAAATACTTGCACAGCTCTTACAAAGATTTAGCGCTTTAGTTTCCAAGATAGCACCCCTGTTGTTAATCCCATCTGTCCTCTGTGGGATATCTCTGGTGACATACCACTAACATTTCAGGTAAAAATAGGCTGTTTTCTGAGCGACAGTAAGGAACAACAAGACTTGTACTGTGGTTAAAGTTACCACATAGTCATATTCATTTACAGTCATGCTGACCTATCTCAACTAGCAGAAAACTGAGAGTAGGTACAAACAGATTGGGGGAGAAGATTTCTTTATGCTGTGCAAAATCAATGCCTGAATCTTCCAGGTAGATGCAATGTGAAAGTGGCTTTTTATTGAGGCTTTTTTTAGGACTTTTTGGCTTTTTCTAGGATTTTTATTCACTAATGTGAATAATATCGGTGATTCAAACCAGTATTAAAGTGTTGGGAGATCAGCAGCATTGAGAGATGCCTCTCCAGAGCGCTGTGGGGTTACTTCATGCAGATTGATGTGGTGGTATGTGAAAGCATGACATTTTCCCTTTCAGTTTATGTGAGAGATGTATTGAAATTATTGATCGGGCTTTGAACATTAATGTCCGATTAGCTTTTACAAATGACTCGGGTTTTCTGTGTGTGTGTCTTGATATTTTCCTTTTTTTCCCCCTGCTAAGGTAACGAAATGCTCGTTTCAAATAGATGTTTTGCAATATAGATGTGAAATGCTGTCCTATCTTCAGTATCTTTAACCATCTTGCCTGGCACTTTCCTGTCATTCTCAGCTTTGCTTGCAAACCTCTCCCTTACTTCCTTCCCACTCCCTGCCAAAAAATCCAACCAGCCTTGCTGCGGGTCACACGTGTATTAAATATAACCTGACCCAGAAAGAGCCATTGCCTCCATAGCCCCATGGCTAGAGCAGGTGGGATTTAAAGCACACACATACACACACGAAAAAATAACACCTTTGCTCCACGGAGTCTTTATTTATATGAAGTGGAGCAAACCTGGGAGGAGAGCGTGAGCCAGAGCTGCTGCGCTGTGGCCAGCGGTCGTTTCCCTTGGGAAGTGGGATGTTATCGTTCACATCTGATTTAAACCTGCTGACTGCTGTGAACGCCAAGCTCTTACCTGTTTATAGGTGTTTCGTTTTCGTTTTCCTGTTGTAAGCTTTCTGGCCAAGATATTTTGTAAGGTAATTCCTGATTTGTCCTCTACATTAGGTACCTGAAACACTGCTTGGAATTAGTATACACTAGCGGGGAGCAAAAGATGAAAGACTTGTTTTGGTGTGCTTGGTGGCAGCTGTGGAGCTTTACTAAAGCGAATGGTTTAATTTATTCCCAACCTGAGACTGAAGCGCTCAGTAGGCAAATCCCTTGCAGAAGATGCTGGCTTAAACCACACATGATGAGGAGAAATAGGTGGTGGCAATGCAAAGCTGTCAGGGGTACAAGGATTTATTTGGGTTACCAGTAGAGGAGCCAGGACAGTCCATCAGCAAGCAGTTGATGGGGCAGCAGCACAGTGGCCACCTTGCCAGCAGGAGAAGCCAGCCGGTTCGGTACCTCCATCCAGCACCTCTTGCCCATGCGTGTCGATGGACCCCACTGGGGAGGACGCGGGGGAGCGATGGTGAAAGTGCTGCCGCTTCTGTGGGGCAGCGCGTGCCTCCAAACCCATAAAGGGTCTTGCTGATGCCAGTCCGTAATTGTACTCCTGCTCCTGTTTTATGCCTGTGGTCTGTAAGTAATGGCGTGCCGTGTTTAAATTGAATATATCTATGTGCTTGTGTAGAACCTGCAGGATCCAGTGTGGATGCTCCAGCCTCAGTGATTACATAAAATTATTAAACCATTTTACAACAGATAATGGCCATTGTAAGTATGGTTAGAAGCTTTTGCTTTGAACTGGTTGTCTTTTAAAATAAAACACTTTTTTTTTTTTCTTCTTTTAAACAAAACCCTTATCTGCTGGCAAACAGGCATCAGAGGAAGTGTCAAAATCTCTGCAAGCAATGAAGGAAATTCTGTGTGGGACCACAGACAAAGAACCACCTACAGAAATCGTGGCTCAGCTGGCACAAGAGCTATACAACAGTGGCCTTCTAGTGACGCTTATTGCCAACCTGCAGCTGATAGATTTTGAGGTAGGTCATCGCCCATCAACCTTTTGTCCTCCTTGGTCTCAGTATTGTCGGTGAGCATAGCTGTATTTTTCTGAAGTCTAAATGATTTTATTGTATTCAAAACTGGTTTTTGCATGCTGAAGAAAGCAGCTGCTGTAGGTTGGTCAGTGTCCTGATAGATGTGCTCATATACTGGAAGTAAATGCAATGCATCTGATTTAAATCTCTCGATTTTCTGAAAACAAAACCAAGAAAGAAATATTGCCGTGTACACCCAAACAAGATAGTATTCTCAGCATCATTTCTTATGACCAACCTTGTAAGCTGCAGTGATTAACCTCTTGCTTTAGGATAGTACAGTTAGAGTCAGCCACCATCTCTGAAGACTGTGTCCAATTTAGAAGGGGTCCAGGGACTTAGAATAAAAGTAATTGGAAGCATGGGAAAATCTCATGTGAAACAGACTGAAAGAAATTTGGGATGGCTTATTTGGGAGGAAAGGAGTTGAAAAAGGTGTTAAAAACTGACAACAGGTGGCAAGGTAAATTGGGTTGCCCCCACTTAGTTCTTTGGATTAAAAGAAGAAAGGAATATCACTTTTTTTGCCTGCAGAAGGATTAATAAGGAAAAAAAACCTTTATATATAAAAATAATTATATATTCCATGGAACTCCTTGCCAGTTTTGTTGTTAAAGCCAAGAACTTAGTAGACAACTACTAAGACAACTGAACTTACTTGTAACTCAGGAGAAGCAGCGTTATGGTAGAAAAAATTGCAATAATTCAGGATAAATATAGACCCTTTTAATTGACCTTTGACTGGCAGGGACCGGGAAGAACCTTTGGCAGGTCATGGTAGTATTCCTGTGGTCTATGGTCAGCCGTGCTGGTGGTCCCCAGGGACTGCTGTTGTGTGTCCTGCAATATCTATGGCTCCCAAGCACTGGTGAATCATCACAAGTGTCCAAGCATCTCCGAGCAGTGAGAAATCCCCAGCTCCCAGGAACCAGACCTCCGCTGCCGAGGTCTGAAGCAGAGGCAGCACGCAATGTGTAGGGCAGGGCGGACGCTGAATTTAAAAATCAGCTCCCTGGAGAGATCGTCTGATGCTCTCAGAGCCACCTTTTGTGGGAGGTACTTTCTTGGGGAAGTTTTCTCCCCTTATTGAACTTAGTTGTTGTTAATTTACTTTTCTTTCTATTTTGTAAATGAATGAAAAGGAGGAACGCTGGGAGATTTATGTTTTCTTTTCCCCCTTCTTCCCCTCGCCCCCAGTAAATCCAGGATTCAAGGGGCTGATTTATTTATTTTGTATTATTTTTTTAAGTGTTGCTAGTGGAGCTCTCTCACTCTTCCTCAGGTCTTAAGTTCAGGAGATTTTTTTTTTTTTTTTATGCTAGAATTTCTTCAGATCCTTTCATTTGTCTTCTCCCTGCCACCCCTGGTTACTGTTAAATGTCCTAATTACAAAACCCAACCCCTAAAAATCCACTATTTTTTTTTTTTTTAAGAAAAAAGAAGATGGGAGAAGGAAAAGATATGGTTAGCAAATACACCACAGAAGTGAAACTGCTGCGTTATTTTAGTTGCCTGACAGTCTGTATTGCTTTCGTCAGACAAAAAATTCTGCCTGGACATATTGAACCTACAGTCTTCGAATGCAAGCGCTGAATGAAATACCAAATCTGTTGCTGAATTACTGTTATTACAAACAATTATAATAACTTTTATTGCAAAATAGATTTTTCCATGATAAAACCTTTTCAATAATTTGGCAAAACTGTTACACCTACTCTTTTTAGCAAAACAGTAGAAACAAAATGTCATTGAACAAGAGGATAGTAAGAGCACGTGTTGCTTTGTCTTCATATTCCCATTGACTTTTTCAGTTTATCACCTTTTTGCTTCCATTTTGTTACATTGGTGTCCACAGGTGGCATTTAGGTTTCTTTGTTGAACAAGCAATTTCATCGCTTTATAACACGCAAATTAATTTTTTGATCTGTATGTAATGGTAGAAAGCAAAGTCACAAGTTACTTGAAGATATTATTTCTGAAGGGAATAATGTTTATGTAGGTTACTTTGTTTTGTCCTGATTCCGCCTCCTCCTCACCAGCTCTGCTGTTGACTTTGATCCCAGTTTTGCACAGCTGTACTTAACTTTTGAAGATGTGTTTTCAAAGAATTCATGAAACTTGATGGCTATTTACGAGAGTGAGACCAGAGTTAATGTCCCCACAAAGAAAAAGGCAAAAGCAGAGACTCCAGTCCTATCTATCTCATTCGTGTCTCGTCGCCAAGTACACTTACAGCATGTGGCTGGGGGCGGGCGAGCATGTAGGGGAGACTGTCATGTCCTTGCATATGTCCATCACGCATCTATAGAAAACACGGGTTTATTGCTTCTGCCACTCAAGAAACAAGATGTAATTTTGGTGATGGTATTGTTACGAAGCACTGAAGTTGGGTTTGGGCAGAAGCCCAGAATCAAGATCAGATTGGATTTTTTAAGATTTAAAATATGAAATTTATTGTTGAACTTTGAAGAATGGAGGAAAGTGTGCATAGAGAAAAAGTTAATTAAATGATGTTACCAAGTGCGCTTAAGCCTCAAGGTTCACAAACTGTAAAGCCACTCGAAGAGGCAGTAAATAGCCATAAGCCTGGGACTGGTGATGTTAGAAGCTTTCCCTTACTTTGTCTTGAAACAGGAGCTAAATTATGGTAATAGGTATCATGCAATTTGTTATTTATATAATGAGATCCTTTGCAGTTTTTTTGTTCTTGTCTAGTGATTTTATCTCCATGCTGCCTTATGTTATGCTTCAGTGGCCATATGTATTTGATTATAAGGCAAAATCAAATCGCAGATCCAAGTAAGAAGTGTTGCAAAAGTATTCCTGCAATTTTTATAGATGTCCGGTGGTAAGCGAAGTCTGCCTTGATTCCCTCCTATCTGCCTCCATTCCCTCCAAGAGAACCCGGAGAGACCAACTTCTCTGGCTTTCAGCATCGCTGGTCTCTAGAAAATTTGATTATATATATATCTCCTCTCTGCTGTTGGATATAATGCTGCAATGCACTTAATACTAAGTAATTAATGTAAAATTTGGCATAGCAGAGAATCACTTAATTTTTGGTCATTTTCACCTTGCCCTTACATCAGCTCTTCTCTGTCTAGATTGTTTTCATCTTGGAGTAACTGCCGAAGCATCTGGGGGTCGCGGGATTCCAGACATACGTTATGGGTGTTGTAAAGGCAAGGGAGAACGGGATGACTTTGTAAAGAATTCGCCTAATTAAGAGAATGTCCGAGGGTCAAAAGTGTTGCAGACAAAGGCAGATGGACTGGCCTGCTCTGATTTGATTCTCCCATTTAATTCCCTGAGTCCCCGAGTCTCCAAGCCAGCTGGGCTGGAATGAGTAGGAAAGCAGAATATTTTGTGTTTCTCAGCAGTGATTTATTTGTAGAGGTGAAACCAGGGAATTTCCCCCTGCCTGAAACTATCTACTCCTTGGCTTCAAATGTTCAATAAGCTCTCCGCCAAGGAATGTTTTGTCCTCTTGAGACAGATCGATGAGCATGTACAGATTATAAGTAACCTTTTGCTTTAGCTTGCCCTGTGCATAGTGACCTGCTGTTGACTCAGTGCCTTGGTTACTGGTCATTAGTGCATCAGTCTCCCCCTTCCATTAATTTCACAAATCAATTTGTCTCCTGTGGCCAGGGGAGAAAGCAGCGGGGGAGGAAGAGAACCTCTAATGCAAGTTGCATTGGCAAACCCTATGGCTGAATAGAACATAGTTTGGAAGGGCCTTCTGAAAAGCTGTTTGCACGGGGAAGCATTTGAAGACAAAACGTGATTGTGCAGATGTGTGTATATAGGAGAAAATTAGGATAAAGCGAAGGATCTTAGTTGTTACTGAAGCAGACACATATATGCAATGCAGCCTTTCTATCAGTAGTAATTATTTCATTCTTCATGATGAAATAACGGGTGCGGTTTTAAATTTAACCCTGATTTTAAAAAATGCAATCACACTTGATAACGAAAAGCTTTAGCTTTGTAAGTCTAGGCTGCGGAGCCTTGGTACTTGGTGCTAGCTTGACAACTTAAATTGGGAGGCTGTGGGAGCAATAGTACACATTGCAAAAACACGTTTGGCTCAGGGCAATGGCTTGCTTTTTTGGTACTTTAATGTTGCTATTTAAGATAGCCAAGGACTTGCTTGACAGAATAAGGGGGATGCACACCTTCATTTAGAAAGAGAGAGGTGTAAATGGGAGTGGGGGAATCAGTAGCCTTCAGAGCCACCTGACGAGGGAAGCCTTCTCGGGGCATTGAAGAAACAGCAAGTATGAGGTGGTGGGGCTGTGGAAAGCCCAAAAAAGAAACTTGTTTTGTTTGCAATTTAATTTCTACTTTAAATAGAGATTACAGTAAATGGTCATTTGTTCATGTTTTTTTCAGTTGAAGATTTGTTTTGCTTCTTTAACAGGGCAAAAAGGACGTTTCCCAGATATTTAACAACATCTTGAGAAGACAAATTGGCACACGCAGCCCTACTGTGGAATACATTAGTGCCCATCCACATATCCTATTCATGCTTCTAAAAGGGTGGGTGCTTTGATTTGATTTTCATTAAAGAGCATTGCCTGGAACATGCTGGCATTGCAGTTGATCTACTTTCTCACTTTTAGTTTTAAAAAAAAAAAAGAAAACAAGGGTTTTCAGATTTTGTTCCAGATTTCTTATTTCTTTCATATTGACTTTCTTTCTACTTAACTGTATACTTTTTAAGACTGGGCTATTTTATTTGGCCGTTATTTCTTCACCAAACTTCATGTTGAAATAATCATGTGCTGATTGTTTTTCACTGCTCCCCACGTGATGTGTACTTCAATTCTTTCCCTAAACTCTTGTGTAGCATTGTTGATGACTGCTGAGTTTCATTTAGACCTTTTTGCATTGCAGCAGTGACTTATAGCAGTGTCTGTAAATAAACAGAGTCAAATGCTGGACCACCATGTGGTAGAACAGAGAGAAGGAAAAATGCATAAAAAGAATAATTGTGTCTGTGGGGCAGGCTTCTCCAATGCTTGTTAGCCACATGTGAACTTCAACTTTAAATTAATTCAGTAATGAACTCCACAACTTTCAGCATTGAATCTTTTTTTGTCTTTTAACCTTTGAGGGAGTCAGTGCTCAGCAGTAACCCAATTGTTCCCAAGGTAAGTTGGCCAAGGAGGGGGAGTAGGCTGCTATGTGGAGAGGACGTCAGCTGTAGTTGCATTCAGGAATGCACGACTGTTGGCTTAAAACTCTTGAGATTTCTGTCCCTTTTACTTTTGGCCAAAAGCACCTTCCATTCAGTGAGAAGCTTTGCTTTTCCAACCCTTGAAGTCTACTGTTTTCTGCTCAGTTTTCTGTGGTTTTCTAAACCACAGCAGCCAAAGAAGCCAAAACTTCAGGATTTTTTTCTTTTCCCCCTAAGGAAATGAGAATATATTGATTTGGATTAAATAACTGATGTAGAAATAAATGTATTTATTAACTGATTAGTATGAAACAACTTGGACTCTCGTAGTAGTTGTATGGTCACACTAGCAACAGCCATTCAAAAAACCAACATAAACCATTTAAACTAATGGTTCTTAAGAGAATTAATTTTTTTAAATGTCTGTCTGTCTCTGGAGGTTGAAGACTTGCATTTTTACCATTTGCTCCATAGCCAGAATTAGGAAGATACTTAAGCACCATCTATAAGGTTTGTGCATGACAAGGCTGCAGCCCCAAGGGTAAAATTCACCTCAGCCTCCCTGCTCTCCCCGGGCAGACCTGAGACAGGAGAGAGAGGCATGGGAGTCTTCTAAAATAGTTACTTCCTTCAGAATTGACCATGTTCCAGCACAACTGAGCAGGGAGAAAAGCAGAGAGAGAACTAGTCAGTACCACGGATTTCAAGAACTGTGAGCTTGTGGTTGAACACAGTGGCAAAGCTCTTGGTTGCTGCAATGGGAGGAGGTCCGGACCTGCTGCCTTCCTCGCAGGCAGGGTGGTGGGGGGTCCGGACAGGTGACTGGACTGAACTACATCTTGCTTTTACAAGCATAGTGATTTGTCGTGATTTAGCTTTCATTTTGAAACTCTTGACTTGTTTCATATTACTAAACGCCAGCTTCCTCAGAAAGGAAACCAGTGAGCTAGTTAAATGGATTTTGGTTTCATTCGTTACTTAAAATTCACCATTTATATAAACCTCAAACAAGTTATTACAGGACAGTGATGATAATTCTCTCAATCATTGTTAAGTTGTACATCAGTTTTCAATTTTGTGTATAGATGCAATAATTTTCTTTGCTTTTCTCTATCTTTGCTTTTTCAATTTTTCACTCATTTTGTTTTTGCACTTTGCGAATGTATCACTACCATATGTCCGGGCCTTATTTAAAGCTAAAAAATATTTTTGAATCATGTCCCAGATATTCTTTGGCATCTGTAACAACCAAGAATATTAAGATGATAGTAAAGATTTTATGTTATGTGTATGTGCTGCTGACAGGCATTTTACTGTAGGTGACCTGAGCTAGTGGATGTATTTAAATGGCATCACTTAGATGCTTTTTTCGGAGATTACTGCTACGTGCAGCACTGCGTCCATGTTGGTTTGGTCTTCAGGCTCCTTGTTGTTGATTTCTTGGCTATCTCCACAACACTGCACTGTATCAGAATTGCCATTTCTAGAGTTTCTTGTTAGAAAGTGCTGTTGAATTCATCAGCAGTAATCCAGAAGAGAGTCCTATCCAGCCTTGATGGTATCTGAGCAGCTGCTGCACAACAGCGTCATGATGTCAAATGCGCTGCTGCCGATGTCCTGCTGCCGGAACTGTCTAAAAATGATACTTAAAATATGTGCCTACAGCACGGGCAGGGCCTTGGGTAGGCCTGCAGGCAGCGTGCGGTGCTTGTGTGCAATCAGCTATGAGACTGGCAAACACGTACATCACGTTAGACACCACCACTTGAAAACGTGACTTGAGGACACGTTTTCATATTAAATTAATGCTAAATGAAATGTATGAAATCAAAATCTGCTTAAAGGAAAGAAAAGTGCATTTGGCTGGCTTGTACCATTCAGTGTTTGTTATATGACATTATCTGGAGAGGGGAAAAAAAAAATATTTCTACCATGACTATAAAAGAAACAGCCCAGGACTATTGTGAAGGCTTGTCATTGTTTTACTTGTATTGGATGCAAAATTTCCTCTGCCCCCTGACAGTCAGTTCCCAACAGCATCAACAAAAGGTTGCTTTTTTATTGCATAATGTGAGCTCTGTTGAGTGGGAAGGATCCTGAATCAGAGCTCCCGCCCAGTGCTTCCTGCCTAATACTCCAGCGGCACTGCCAGCTTGAGATAACTGTTCTTACCTTTTAGGCTTCATTTTACTTGGTGGCTACTTCCTTCCAGCTTCTCAGCCTCGGAAAAACATACAACACATAGTTCAGCACTCCTTTTTTCTTTTTTTGTTTTTTTGGTAGGTTAATTGACCTTCTTACTGCATGAGGACTTGCTTTAAAAGTATCTCATTTTCTGTTTGTGCAGGCTTTCTGTATGAGTAGCATTTCAGATGAATACAATATTTGGTGTATATAGAGTACTGGATATATTTGGGCCAAATTTTTTTCTCTGGTGTCAGCGTATTGCATTAGTCCAGAAATAACTTGCGGTCCTTTGTAATTTAAAATATTTTCCCTCTATTACCAAGACTGTAGAGGACTTGAAGTTTGTGATGCTTGCGTTGTTTCTCACAACTGACAAATTTGTAAGCTCCTTTGTGAATATATATCATGCCACATGCTATCTAATGTACTCAGTCACCGCCCCAATCTATTTTGTGGTGCTCTCTTCATATCACAGTGCAGTTAAAGCTTTAATGGTATATTCACTATAAGTTGCAGAATTCCCCTTGAGTGTATCCAAGGATAAAGTCGTTATCCAGGGATAAACTCAAGCTATGGAGGTCAGTGTAAAATCAGATTAGAATATGCCTGTCTTGTCAAGATCTTGTGTCTCCCAGGCTTGATGTCTTCCTTACCTTCTGCCCATGCTCCTTACCTTATACCATCTTCAGCACTAGCCGCACAAATAGGATTTCCTTTGTGCTGAGATGCATCTCTGCTCTTAGTCTTGCCTCTTTCAGCCTCCACAATAAGTATTTTGAAATATTTCCAGTCCATTGTTTCCTTTTCTTGTTGCCCCCAGTAGTCAGTATGTGGGGGTTTCTTTAGGTTGTACGTTCATCTGAACAGAGATGAACTCACTATTTTTTTTCTGTTGCGAGAGTACATCAGCATAGAGCACTAATTGCCTCATTAGATGTGATTTTGAAGCACATTTCTGTCGTTCTTGCCTAATGGCTTAGCATCTAAGTGTGGGTGCAGAGAACATGCCAATTCTGACTGGGCAGCCTGTAAACTTTTTTCAGGCATGTTCCAGGAGCCAAACCCAACTTCCCTCGCTTATGTGAACAGCCAAAAAGGTCCATAGCCCTCTTCCAGATGATGGAGCATTTGACTAAGAATGATTCTGTTGATACTTATGTTTTAAGAAGTTATTGTGCTGGAAACAATGTAATTTGCTTTTCTTCCAACCAAAATAGTCCTTAGCCAACTATTAAATATTTTCCTGGCCGCACTCCTAGGAGGAACTCCGCCTCTTTTTGCTTGAAAATTAGTATTCACGTTAATGGAGTTGAGGAGAGGTATGCCTCAACGGAAAACATCAGCGAATCTCCATTGTCTGAAGACTTACAAATTCACAGTTGCAAATGTTTCCCAAAAGGAAACAAATAGGAGCTTGAGTGCCCGCTTTTCCTTGAGGGTGGGAAGTTTTATTTGCCTGTTTGGGGTAGTAGTTCATTTTTCATTAAGCCAACTATTGTTGACATCAGGTTGAAGTATGCAGCTCTGGTATGCACGCAAAACACTACCATTCTTTTAAATTGCAAGCTGGTGGTAAATTTGAGGGCCCACTCACTTACAGCACAGATGGCGTTTTGTGTTTTTCTTTTTTGGGGTTGGGTTTTTTGTTTTTTTTTTTGGCCTAGTGATAGGAATTAATTGTGCAAAGGAAAAATGATGCTGATAAGCTCGGGGTGATAATACACAGTTCTGATACAGTAGAACCAGCTTATTGAAACAGAGCATGCTTTCTGTCCCCTTGGACTTCATCACTTTCCCGTGACTGAAGCTTGCTGGAAGAAGTTCATTTCAAGTCCTTCCTGACTGTTGGATTTCATCCTTTTTTTTTAAAAAAAAAAAGTTTCTAACAGTTTTGTTTCAGATTAATTTCAGCTTTAAAGAAATCAAGACTTTATAGAAATAAAGATCATCTGAATTGCCTCCCCCCCCCTCCCTTTCCAAGATGCAGAAGCATGCTGGCTCCTGGCTATTTCAGTGCTTGTGCCATAACAGGATTGTAACTTGAGGAACGAATCCTTGTTGCCTGAGCAAAGTCATCGCCTCTGCAGAGGAGGGATTGAGCAGAATTCCTCCTAAACTGCAAAAAAGATCTCCACAGCTACAGATTGCATAATCCTGTGTAGACTGCCTGGATAGACTCTTCCTACCTTCCTCAGTAGACATTAATATTCTAGAGCAACGTTGTCTAGAAGGAGAGTGGGAGGTGATGGATGGTCACGAGGTGTTACAGTTTTCTTCAATAAACTGAGGAGCTCAGAATTAAATCTGAAAAGGGAGATTGTTGTATTGTACGGGCTTTGCTTTCTCATCGATCCAAAAGGGTGAAGGAGCTCTGTTGAAACATTACGTGCTCCCCACAGTCTTTCCGCAGAGAGGTGTAATGCACATTTACACCAAAATGTGTTTTGACTTGCAAAGGCATTGGTTTGCGATGGATAAACGCTGGCAGCCTTATCTGTGCATCTGCTCCTTAGCTTTGGGCTGAGGTCCTGGAGCTGGGTACAGTACCGTGGCTGGGAGCTGCTGTCCGTGTGCTGTGTCCACTCTGGCACACGCGTTCCCTATTCTACAAAGTTCCCTGTTGCTAGAAAAGTGCCCATTTATCTTTGTTGTTCTAGGTTTTGATCTTCTCTTTCTTTTCAATCTTCAGGTATGAATCCCCAAATATTGCCTTACGGTGTGGAATTATGCTAAGAGAGTGTATCCGGCATGAACCCTTGGCCAAAATCATACTTTTCTCGGAACAGTTCAGAGACTTTTTTAAATATGTGGAAATGTCAACATTTGATATAGCTTCTGATGCCTTTGCTACATTCAAGGTAAAGTATTCAATATCTGTATCATAGTGTTGTGTTGAAAATGACATTCCGTCAGTAGCCACCACTGAATGTTGTGTTGCCTTTAAACTGGGTGGCTTTTTTATTGTTCGTTAAAGGATATAATTAATCCTTTTGTTTGTAACAGGATTCAGGACAGTGATCAAGTCTGCAAAGGATCATTAATTCGATACAGATTTACATTTCACTAATGTTCTTCATCTTGATAACCCAAGGTCTTTTACGCAACCATTTAAAGCTCAAATTAATCATGTATTACGTACCGTTCTTGTAAAATGCGTAACGTTTTTCTCTCCCTACCTTTCCCTGGAGACAAAACCACTACCCGTCATGGCTGCAACCAGTAAATAGAAGGAATCATTTAAAATTCACTTTTAAAATCCTCTAATTTTTGCTGGCCATTCTGCGTTTGGTTGTCAAGTTTAGACTAATGCCATGCCTGCTGATTACTTTATAACTTATTTGTGCGCTTACATTTGTGACTCATGGTTCAGTGTAAGTACCATACTGCTACTGCTACAAGCTACGCAGGTGAAAGCACTGCATGGACTAGAGTCTGTGTTGAATTAAAAATGAAGTTGGGTGAAGCCTGCCAAATTTCGTGGAGTTTGTATGTGACCATCATCTTTCCTGCAGGGTGCTAGTAGAGCCTTTGAGCAAAATTTGGTGCCTAGGAGCTTAATGTACAGGGAAGATTGATTTATTTCTGAAAAATAATTTAAGCAAGATGGAGAAAATTCTTTTCAGGTGAAGACTCGTCTAAATATAGGCATAACTTCTTTTTTCTTCCATCATTGAGTTCCATGCTGTCATAGAAACAAGTTGTTCATTCTCTCTCAAAGTTAATTAGAAACAAGATTAGATAGACCTGTAAGGAATAACTGTAAGGAATGTTAAGAGTTCGGCTCAGCAATTCAACGCGTACTACTGAATTGGAGTAAAGATTTGCATAATGGAGATAATGTTGCGTTCTTCAGTAATGAGTTGAGCAGGATTACCAATTCAAACCACTCGTTAATCAATAGCAGCATCTTTCAATGATTTTAAGCTGCTCTGTTGTGGTGTTCATTAGGTAAATGTTACGAAAGTGGAAGTAGCACAGAAATACAGACAAATAAAAATACGTATGTAGGACTGTATAAAATGCAACTGAGATATTTAAATCCTCTGTCTCTGGCATTTTACCGTATGCTCAGAATAGTATTTGTCTCTGGTCAGAAAAAGTGCTCTTGGACTCTGTTCTCAGCTTGGCATAAGAGATCTGCATCTTTTGCCCAGGTGCTGCTTTGAACGTGGCAGCAGTGCGTGGCTGGTGATGGACAGTGTTCACCCAGCCAGGAGACACAGAGGGGACGAGGGTCAGTTAAGCTGCGGCAATGACCACAGGCTGCTGTGACCCTCCCAAGAAAAGAGGGATTGATGTCATTCATGGATCTACAGCTGTGGAACTTAATTCTGTCCCCTGTGATCTGAGTGTATTTTTAACAGGATTTAAAAATAGGCTTCTACATCCTCATGTGCACTGGAAACAGAGGAGTCTGAGGGCAGTTCATCCTCAGACATAGGGCAGAAATCACTTTGTAAAATGCTTGGGGAAAATCTATAAAACTGCATTTTTTTTAAATTGCCTCTTATTTTAAATTGCCTGACCTGGTACTTGCTCAGTTCTGGAAATAAACCAGCTGTTTGTCTCATCTCTTACTTGTCTGTTACTCTGAATAGCTGGAACAGCAAGAAGTGATGTGGAAGCGATTGAATCATGAAATATGGAGTTGCTTCGTTTCTAATACCGTAAAAATAAGTGCTATGATTGCTCACTGGCTGGATTACTGAACTCATGTTTTCGGTTCTGTTTCCCCCATGTTGGGTTTGTAAGTGTTGCCACCAGGGTGTCTGCTTCAGAGCTGGAAGCCTTGGATAGTCTATACACCAGAGGAGGGCTTAATTAAAAGTGCATTAAAGTCTGAGGATATTTATAGTAGGGGAGTATTGGAATTTTTTGTGATCTGGAGATGTATTTCTTAATTAAATTCAGCTAGGTGCACTGCAGAGAGGAAACAGAGCTGCTGAAAATGCAGAGGAAAGCAGCTTGTATTTAGAGAGACAGTCGGCTGTGGAGGGTACCAGCAGCGGTTGGAAAGAGTGCTGACTGAATACTGCTGCTCCATGCTCTCTCGTGAGTTTCTATGAAAAACTCATTTTGGATTATATTCCATTTGTGCCCCCTATTGAAAAATGTCGTACTTGCCTCCTAAGCGCCCTGCATAAAAGCTTGTGAATCACATGTGTTGCACTCAGCCTTTTAAACTGTTGTCATTGCAGTCCTGCTAAATAAAGGAATTTATTAAAAGCATGTACTGGATTTTCTACCACTCTGCTTTCCTGTTATAATTGTTGGTAAAAACAAATTAAAGGATTAGTGTGTAAAGGATTTCTTTTATTTGTGATGCTGTAGAGGATGTGTCTGGGCATCTGCTTCAGCTACTCACCAGCTTCAGTCTCTGAATGTGTGTATGGAAACCAAGGAAAAGATGATGAAACAGATTCACCACAAAAATATCGACTTGAATCGACTTCATCGGGCATTTATTGTCATCAGTGTTATGTTTTAAAGGAGGCAATAAGTTAAAATTAAACTTAAATGCCTCAAACCGGCCACTTCATTTCATGGGTATTCATCCAGTAAAGAGACTTGATTTCTTCTGGAGCTGAACATTTGCATCTCTGTCACTGAGCACCAGCATTCCCATTCTGTGGGAGAGGTTGCTTTAATTTAAATTTTAATTACTTGGCCTTTTAACATGGAAGGCAGAATCCCATCCTGCTGTCTAAAAGCTCTGCTAGTGCTTGTGTCAGTAAGCCCACTTTGGGCAGAAAAAGAACTGCAGAATGGATTCATCCCACCTATCTGGACCCCTTTCTGGGGAGGGAATGGCTGAGGAGGGAGCCTGGATGGCTAGCTTAGATTGGTGCCTAACATTTAGGCTTTAAATAAATGAATTTGTATATACAGTGATTGAATCTGAGTCTGCCTTGTTGTATCCAAGATGAGCAATAGCAGTTGATCACACTTAAAATCATCTTCCAGCTGTTGGGGTAGCATGTAGATCCCTTTTGAGTTTGGGGCAATAGCCTATCCCTTCATAAAGGGTTAATTTACCTTCTTCCTTTCCCCGTCCCAGTTTATTGTAAGTCCCGGGCACAATGACCATAAGAAAAGGTGAGAGGGAAAAGGAATATAAAGAAAGCATTAGAATAGTTTTATATTGATACTGTTAGCATTCAATGAATTCTGCTTAAAATCTGAGTAAACGCACAATGCAGTTTTGTTCTTAAATGGTTTCTGTCTGTAGAAATCATGTTGGAAATGCCTTCTAAAAGATGACCTGGTAAAAAATACTAATATATATTTGAGAATAAAGGGACAATCAAGTGAACATGCTCTCTCAGGTAACCCTTCTCTGTTCTTTCCAAGGACCTGTTAACGCGACACAAATTGTTGGTAGCAGAATTTCTAGAACAAAATTATGATGTGGTAAGTATATGCGATAGAAGAATTTTTAAAATGTCTTCGTGCTTAGCTGGAAAAAGTGCACTTTCAATAGCAGAGGGTTTCATGCTCTACACAAAATAGCCACACAGGACTGCAAAACTGAACATTGCTTTTACTAAAGCAGAATGCTCGCGTGGCATTTAAAATTACAGGTACCCGCTCTGCACACGCGTGGGGACACAGGCCAAGGTTTTGGGAGAACTCATAGTTTAAAAGCAAGTTTTATTCCTCTCTGCTTGCATCGTATCCCTTCATATATGAACGGAACTGTCAACTTTTATGTAAATAGATCATGGGGAAAAATACCAGTGTCATTTATAATACTTTGGGACAGAGGAGAAGAGGTGTACTGGAAGACTTTTTAGCACCTAACTGGGGGACTGAGGTGTGAGTATTCCTCTTAGCATCTTGGCACTTAGTCCTTTGGTTTGCTGCCATTTTTCACTTCATTTTTTTGGCTCGGTTTTGAACCAAATGTGGGTCAGAAAAATTCCATTGGAATCAACTAAAATTGGACTGATACGGATCGTGGAATTAGACTACAGGTTATGTTCTCATGTTACCTGAGGTATTCTTTATTTCATTGCCAAGGTGAAAAGGCTAAAGACTATTTCTTTCATTCTAGAGTTACCAAGAAGGTTAAATAAAGATCAGGCTTATTATTGCTGAGTCACAAATGCAGCTTAACTGGAGCAAAAATAGTGTCTCTGCTAATCTTTTAATACTGAAGCACTGCACTGGAACAGTCCACATTCTACATTTATTTATTTTAAATTTTTAAGTATAAATTGTGAAAGTGAGCATTTTTTTTAGATGATTCCTGGATAGCAGTTTGGTAGATGATTTGAACATACTGTAGCCTTCTCTTAGACTTCTTGATCACAAGATTCCCTTCGCCCCATCCTGCAAAAGCCATCATGCGCCCGACTCCTAGTGACCCTCGTTGGGCAGGCGGCTTTCATGAGCTGCTCGAGGCAGGCGGCACCTCACAAAAGGAGTTTTTGGCATACGCCAGTATGCGATGCGCCATCACCCGTCTGGGGTATCGCGTTAAATCACGAAGCAAGTCATGACCACCATATGAGCGAGTGGACATTACGTACCAGACCCAGGTGTCCTGGCAGCAGATCCACCCTCCTGTAAGAGAAGGCTGTACAGGCACTGCGTTACTTCTGTCCTAGTTGGCTCGCACCAGCTCTTGTAACATCCAGTCCATATGTGGTATCCCTCTCTGCAGTATTTGGAAGAGGAGAGTTCCTGGGCATTACTTCAGTGTGTGATAACCAGCCAAGAAAAAAGGCCGTGAGAGCTGGGCCTGGCATGGCAGTGAAGTGTTAGAGGGCGGCACTGCTGCGGCCTCCGCTGCTCCTCTGGGGTGGGGAGGACTGGGAGGAGGAAGGATGGACATGAATCGGATGCATTTGTGTTTTCTTGTTACTCTAGATCTTTGAGGATTATGAAAAACTCCTTCATTCTGAGAATTACGTAACAAAGAGACAATCTTTGAAGGTAAAGTCAAGTCTGTCAGCACTTCTAAATTTGAACTCCACATAATGCAGAATGCCAAGATGCGCGTATGGCAACAGAGCAGCCACGTACTTTCTAACAAAAAAGAAAGAAGTGCTTGGGGTGCTCTCCTTACAATGCACAAGAGCTTGCTGAGCCTTTTCTTTCCTAGATCTCTGGTGAAGCATTGGGCTATTCCTATGGGACAAGCACTATCATTTTTCTCTGACCTCAGATCTGCTCTTTGGTTCAGAACGTAGGTTAAAATGAAGTTGAGAGTAAGGTGATAGTCTCTGTTTGCCTGGTGCTGCTTGCTGCTATAGCACCAAGGCTGACATGACCTGCAGATGGGACCGGATAGGCGTGTTAACGTAACATCTGAATGAAATGAAGGTGTCTTTGTGGGACAGCTGCACTATGCTTGCTTTTGTCCTGGCTGGCTCGCACCAGCTCCTGTTACACCCAGCCCATATGTGAGATCCCTCTCTGTAGTACTTAGAAGATAAGTATTACTGGGCATTAAGTAACTCACAAGTCTAGTTACTTCCTTTTTTTTTTAAAGACACTGACGTTGAAACCTCTTAGGCAAGCATTAAAATACGTTGCTGCTTTCTTTGTGTTCAAAAATAATGTGGTGAACTGAAAAAAATTGGGTTTTTTTCGAATTGTGTCAATAGCTGCTGGGTGAATTGATTCTGGACCGACACAACTTTGCCATCATGACAAAATACATCAGCAAACCAGAAAATCTGAAGCTGATGATGAACTTGCTGCGAGATAAAAGCCCCAACATTCAGTTTGAAGCATTCCATGTGTTCAAGGTAAGCCAGTATGAGCTGTAGAGATGGCAGACTTTCTCTTCTCATTAAAGTGTTTTTCAAGATAGAGAAGAGAAAGTCTAGAAAATAAGGTTGGGGTTTACAGTCACTTCCAGTGTTTGAGAGTGCCTTAATTGAAAACATTTCTATCGTTCAGCCTCTGATATCTGTTTGCCTTCCTTCAGGTGAGATCTAAAGGAGCATCATTTCGGTTTGTGCTGAGTGTAGTCACTCAAATAGCGATGACGTGGACGCTACGGGTAACAATATACACAGCTTCTAGGTCATATCCAGAGTACCCTTCCCCAACCCTTAGGTCATTTTACCATGTGATTGTGAGTAAAGATTAAAAAAAAGTCTTAAAACTCTATGTTAAGACTAAAAGTCTATATTAAGACTAAAAGTAGATGGTGCTGGCACCTTTAAATTTGCTTTTAAAGGTATTAAAAAGGTTTGGTAAATCTGAACTTGAAATGAGTTTAATCCTTCTGTCTTTTTGCAGTGATCATTAATGCAGTCTTAATTCCCAGACCCAACCAGTGTCCCTTTTTTAATGATGATTAATGTTAAGTGAAAAGTTTACCGTTTTCCTATCAAAAAAATTCCCTGCTCTGGGACAGGGGGTGAGTTGGATTGTTATTATGCAAAACTGCCTTTAATTTGGAATGAACACATTAATTTCAAACTATGTAAATAGAGTTGTTAATGATTTTCAGAAGAGGAATATTGAGCCTGTAAGGATATCCTTCCCTGAGATGGTTAAGAAAGATACCAGATCACACCAAAAGGCAGGCTATTGCGAAAAGGTTACATCACCCTCCACAAATTCAGGGTGCTTTGTTGAGTTTTGTACTTCTGCCATTTCTGATTCGGAAAAAAGCTTTCAGATCTTCAGTGTGGAGGCTTAGACGATACGCAGCTTCTCCAAAAAGCTCTTTGTTTAAAAGAAAAAAAAGTTTCAAGGAGGATTAAAAAAAAAAATATCCCTCCCTGAAATAAGCAGCTTGGTAAGCTTTTCCCTCGCTGACTTCCTCCATAGTCAGCTGAACCACTGTGAGTAACTTCTCCTCTTCCTTATCAGGAGGTACGCGGCTCCAAGATAAGTGAGCAGTCAGGCTCCAAACACTTGTGGCCTTTAAGATGCCTATGGAGGGAAGCGATCAGAGGATTGGGCTCTCTTAGCTACTCTCTAAATAAATGCCAGATTTTTATGTATGAAACACATGAGTTGCTGTTCCTGAATTAACGATAGGCACGGCCCAGGCCTTGGGAACAGCTGATTTCGCTTATTTTAAGAGGCATCTGAAAGGATTTGGAATAACTTGAAAGGATTCCAGTGTGCAACCACGTCACGCATTGCTGTTGCTCCCACGCCACCTTCCTGTTCCTTCCTTTCTTTCCTTGTCCAGGATGTTGCGAGGTTAGAGAGGAGTTAGAGAGGAGATATTACAGGCTCAGTCTTGCTTGACTGCTTGCAATTGCTACCATGTGGACATAATGCTGAGGCCTTGGGGTGCCCAGCAAAACAAACAGTGCATGGTGGTAACATTATGTCCCTTCAGTTCAAGGAGCCAAACTCTGGCCCCAGATACTAACCTCAATGGGATGTTGCTGGTTTTTTCCAGCAGTACCTGTCAGCAGCATTTAAGCGGTGCCACGGTGTTCCTCATGCTGTCTCACATGCCTAGTGGTTGTTGTGGGGAAATTGCAAACTAGGAGCGGAAACTGAGCAGCTAGGAATTGCTTGTTTATAACCACCAGCAGCACACTAGATGCCTCTAGAGGTGCAGCAGAGCTCCCCTTTAAGGTCCTCACTGAGGATCTGGGTTAGCTGGATGTAGAAGCATTCAGCTTCTCCCCAGTGGGCTTCAGTAGGTACAGGGTATGTTATAGAAAATGCATTGCGAATTAGCTTTGTAGAGCAGGTCAGAGGAGAGCCTTTTCCTCTGATTTCACTTCTTAGATTGAATTCTAACTTCTTGAGAGCTACTAAAGAGCTATTTAAGAGAAAAGGGGAAGACACTACTGCCTTGTGGTGCTCTGTTCTGTAGTGTCCCTGCCTCCTCTTTCTGGGTTAGTGTCCCTCAGCCTGGTTCTGTTGTCAGCTGTAATAATTCTATGCTAATGTAACTGGGAGAGGAATCTTGTCCTCAGCTTCTAATCTCATAAATTTGAAACCATGTCCGCATTTTAAAATTGTGCTTGCAAAATATCTGCGCGGTCCTGGTTGAAATTACAGTAGACTAACGACAGTGATTTGAAATCAAAGGTCTGCTGAGAAGTGGATACTTGCTGCTCTGTCTGAGCTGCCAAAAGATCTGGGTTTAAATTACCTGATTTAGATGTTTCACCAGTTAGACGCAGTTGAAATAAAAAGTGCTTGTTTTGTAAGCATGTAGTTTCCAACACTCCCATGCCCCAGCTGACCCAAAAAAAGACATATGACTCTTAACCTCCCTGAGGCAATTTCTAAAGATTCAAAACTGTAAGACAGAAATGAAAATGATGAGCACCTCTAGTGCAAAAATATTTTGCAGGAACATTTTGTGGCTGAAAATGCCAGTACCTCTTCAAGTTGTGAGAGCGTTTCACTCATCCAGGATGCTTTGGGTGGGAAATTGAAGACAAACGGAGCCCACACTTGCAGTGCCTCCTTCCATTCTCCATTGAGCAGATGCTCGATCTTCCTCCTTCCTCCAGCTCCTTCTCTTCCCTTTGCACGAGCAAAGTGAAGCTTCTGCCTTGCGGCACCATCCTAAAGGCCTGCAGTTGCTTTGTAAAGCTGGATGTCCCAGACAGTGTGTGCATGAGGATTAGCCAATATTTAATCATCAGGAAAAGCTAACGCACCTCACCCCTTTTCTCCTCCTCCATAAATAATCCAATGGTGTCACCTAGAGGTGTAGACTTTGAGAGTCATGCACTGATTTCAGTGGAGAGGTCTCAGTTTCGAGCATGCATACTTTGAGGACCAAATACTGGGAAGAGCTCGCCAGCTCCTGTGATGGTTTTGTGATGGTTGTTAGTGGAGTCCGCTTTGAATTTGCCTGTCGGGGAGACCAAATCCTTCAGACGTATGTGAATGTGGTGCAGGTATTCCTTTGACCGTAAGCGTTTACAAATAGAGGCTAATAACAAGCTGTCTTGGCTTTCATGTAAACAATTAGATTATTTTGAGGAAAACACCCTGTAGCGGTGAATTGGGGTTATGCAACTTTCTTGTTGTTAAGTAGACATTTAGCAAGATATATTTTACTGTTTAAATCTAAAAATAGAATGGGTACACTGTGTTTTGTGACCTTAGTTTCATTTTTCCATTCTCTTTCATGCGCATTACAGAGCTACCTCCTGCAGCTTGCTCTGCAAGTGGCCTCAGATAATTTGACCGTACTGACAGCTTCCTCTTGGTACAAAGCTGAAACCCCGCCTGTGGGGACGTGTCCTCTCTGTTTCTTAGCTGGAGAGTTTATATGGCAAGAAGCGTTACGCGAAGCATTGCCTTATAAGCAACATGAACCGTAAGGCACTTCTGTGTGCCGTTTCCTCGCAGAGTAAGATTGTGTGTGACCCCAGAGTAAGTCTTAAAATACCCAGTCCAGGGTATCCAACCTCTGTAATCACTTTTCCTCTGCTGAAGTCCCAGAGGGTGGTGATGTCTGGTTGTTAATTGTAAGGAAACAAGGTCAAATCCTCTAAGCAAGTGATTTTGGTATTTGAGGAAATCCAGTGTATGACTTTTAATGGAGAGAAAGCAACAGTTCCACTGTAGACAACTTCTGAAGCTGCAGAGTTGATTTTCATTCCAGGCCTTTTGCAAATATTCACCAAACAGAACCGTGCTGAAACGGCTATTTTTAGAGTTGGAATTTTAATATGAGTACTCTATTTTGGTCTTTAGTTTGGTATCTGTCTCATATATCTGAATTAAGTCATGTAACCTTTCATAATAAAACCATAGGTTAAACAAAGTTGTCTGTGAAGTGTTTTAGCTTCAGTTATACTTCATTTTAGTAGAACAGTTCCAGATAGCATTAACAGTGATTTCTGTTTTCAGGGATTTATCTCCTCCTCTGTGACAATACAGAACTCTGAATGTGGGGAGCTCTTTTAAAAGTGAAGTCTCATGGTGGTCCTAATCCTGGACTTTGTGAAGCTGATTAGTTGATATTGGCGTATTTGATTCTGTTTGCTTAGCTGAAGTATTGAATAACATTTCAGGAATTTTCTGGTCCTTTAACATTCTCTCTTTACGAGTCCCTGTTGACGCTGAGCAAGACTGGCAGTCAAGATGATCTTTGTTTTGAATGTTCAGTTTGACAATTTTGCAAGGGGAAGATTACAATCTATAAATAATCAAGCAGGAACATAAACAGGATGTGATGTCTTCTATTAAACTAGGTTCTTTAATTATTTGCTCTGGTAATACCAGTTGTAGGACCAATATGAAATGCTGCTGTTTGTTAGGTTTACCACTAAAACCTTTCAGTTCTGTTTGCAGACCAGGTATCTAAATAATAATTCTTGTAAAATATTTTCTTCATTTTGACAGTCAGCCTTCAGTTATTTTTGTAATGATGCCTACTATTAATTGAAGGAAGATGTTCAGCACTTCAAGGTCAGATCGTAATGAGATTATTTCTGAAAATGTAGGTCCTGTCAGTTTTCTTGATCGTTTTCTTCTCCTGGTCACAAAGAGGGAACTGAACTCCAAATTTAACAACTTTCAATGAAGATCTCTAACGGTTATTTTCCTCATCCCTGCCTGTACAGTTACGTACTGCTTTTCTCAAAGCAAGCTTATCCAGACGGCTTAGGGCTTAATCACGGTCCAAATCCTAGAAGTATCCAGCCTCCAGCAGCATGGTGACCTGCTGTAGGTCAGCACACGGGGAGCCGCACCATGGGGCTGCTCGAGCTGAGAGCATGAACTGCCGCAGTCTCAGCCAGAGCCAAACATTCATACCCACAAGATTTCAAGATTTGTATTTCTTAGATAAGGCACAGACTGGAAGCTGTGAAGTACGTTCAGCAGTGATTTACATCCCCAAGCCCTTTATTTCTCATATGGGGAACCAACGCATCAATAGCAGCATATCAAAGTTATTTGCAAGGGAAGGGATATTGCTTTCAGTTGCTGCAGGCAGCGGTGGAACAATCAGCTATCGACAGTCCATCAAGCGTAGGGAGAGCTGTGAACTGGCTGTCTGAGCCTCTGATAGATGTGTCCTTGGTAAGATCATAGAATGGTAGGGGTTGGAAGGGACCTCTAGAGATCATCTAGTCCAACCCCCCTGCTAAAGCAGGTTAGCCTAGAGCAGGTTGCACAGGAATGCATCCAGGCGGGTTTTGAATATCTCCAGAGAAGGAGACTCCACAACCTCTCTGGGCAGCCTGTTCCAGTGCTCTGTCACCCTCACAGTAAAGAAGTTCCTCCTCA
>VZSC01000358.1:73408-83438 GCA_013398225.1 Steatornis caripensis | reverse complement strand
GGGTGTTCAGTTTGCCTAGCTGCTCTCTAACCCAATCCTCATCTACCAAGGGCAAGTCTTCATTATTCCGTGCTTCCTCTCTTATCTCCAGAGTCTGGGAGTCCTGAGGGCCAGTCCTAGCAGTGAACACTGAAGCAAAGAAGGTATTCAGTAACTCTGCCTTCTCTGTGTCCAGCGTCACCAGGTCACCCGCCTCGTTCAGCAGCGGGCCCACATCTTCCTTTTGCTGCCAATGTACCTATAGAAGCCCTTCCTGTTGTCCTTAACCTCCCTTGCCAGATTTAATTCCGGTCAGGCCTTAGCCTTCCGTGTTGCATCCCTGCATGTTCTGACAATAGCCTTATATTCCTTATATTCCTTGTATTCCAAGATGTTGCACTCTGAGTGCTTGGAGCATCTCAGAGGAGAGCTGTTACTTTAGAGTGGCTGCTCTGAAGGGATCCTTGGGAGCTGGGGCTGTTGGTGCTACTGTTGAGAAGTTTTAGGGGGCAAGTAGGCATAAAAAGAAATTATTTGAGATTACAGCTCAGGGTAATCAGAGAAAGGCGATGTGGAGGCCTGTGCAAAGGGAATGTGAATATCTGTAGATATCATACTGTCACAAGGACCACAGCTTGGCTACTAGATCAGGGAAAACTTTGTAAAAGTCTTTGGGCCTGGGCTCTGGAGTGTTCAGCCAGCATGGCAGAGGTTGCAGGTCTTTCCCCAGAGCAGGAGGAAAAGTACCTTGATGCAGGGACTCATAGGAGGCGACCTGAGGAGGAAGGATCCAGAGGAGACAAAAGCATAGGCAGGGATTAGGGCTCTTATGGCATCAGGCTGCCAGGGTGAAAGAGTAGGTGCTTTGCCTTGCTTTTACGGAATTAAAAAAATAGTCTTACCTTCCTGTCTGGGCAGAAGTCATAGCGTGGTGCTGTTGATGTGTGCCGAGCCCTATTCCTTCCACACATTCCCCACATGTGGCATTTTCTGCACCACTCATACAACATCCCCTCATCAGGACGTACGAAGCCTAACGATGGGTCCGCTCTGAATCCTGTCCAAGGCTTTACCAGGTGTTGTTTCTGGGGGCAAGGGGCTGTAATGCAGCCCCCCAGGACAGTGTATCCTCGTGTAACACAGCACCTCCCTGTGCAGCTGGACGTGGCCCAGGTTTTCATGTGGGCGCAATCTCAGCAGAGATAAATGAACCTGTAGAAGAGCCCCGGGTCCGGAGCCAGCAGCTCCAGTGCCGCCTGTGCTCAGCCGGACAACATGCCATTCTGTACTGTCAGAAGATGCTTGTTTTCATTCTGGTTTGAACAGGCTTGGAGGGAAACTGGACATTTTCCAGTCCTGCCCATCCTTAATTTCTTCTTGTCGGGTAGAGAATAACTTGAGTTATTTATGTCATTGCACAAGCGTTCGGGCGGTGTTTTGTTGACCAGCCATGGTAACCTTGGTGCAAGCCAGATGTGGGAGCTGCGCCCGGGATGTGCTGCGCGTGCGTTCCCACCGCCGGCCCCCCGCCCCATCTGCCCCCCGTGACTGACGTCTGCAGAGCCCACATCTCCGCGCTATCCTGAGGTCCCTGGGGAGAGCTTGTCACCACTGGCCTTTACAAACTGGCCTTAGGTTTCCTGTCCTCAGCCAGCATGTAAGGCAGAGAAAATCTTAAAGAAGCAGTGTCGCAGCGCAGGGGGTTGTGTTCAGAGCTGGAAAACTCTGCAGCTTTAGGCTTTGCAGGTGGAAAAATCAGAGCACGGCTAGGTTTATTCTTAAAAATTACTATTTGAGAAGACCAGTAAGCCCGCAGCACTGAGCTGGCTGTGCCAGATGAGTATCTGTGTGTCACATCACCTCCCTGCATTGCCACCCTCCTCCGCTCGGCAAGGGCAGCGATGGTGACAGGCACACCCTGCTCCTGGAAATTTCCATGCTCCCCGTGAATGGATTAGGCAGAGGAAGTGGAGCCTCTCACCTATTTTTCCAAACCAAAACAAAGCTGGCGAGTCTAATTTTAGGCCTGGTTTAGTATGGAAATGATATCAATACTGACAAAGCTTTTCCATTCTCTTGATAATTAATTTCTGTGTATTTAAGTCTTGCATGTGGAAGAGGATGAGAATTGATAGCCCTCTCTCAACAGCTGGGTTTACAATCAAACACTATATCAACAAAGAGCAAAATTAAAGGGAAGCGATAACACACGCAGGCATAGCTTTGCTTCAGTTTGCTGTTGAACCAATGTGTTTGTAACTCCTCTCTCTGTGCCTTGGGACAAGGTGTGTAGCGGCAGAGTGTCTGCTTGCCAGCCTTCAGCTGACTTACCAGAAAATAACTTGCGGCGATATTGTGACTGATCTCTCTGTCTCTCTGTCTCTCTGTCTCTCTCTCTGTGTGTGTCTTGCTGTGCCTGGATTTGTTTGCACGTTAGGTTTTTGTGGCCAGTCCAAACAAAACACAGCCTATTGTGGAGATCCTGTTGAAAAACCAACCCAAGCTAATTGACTTCCTGAGCAATTTCCAGAAAGAGAGGACAGATGATGAACAATTCACTGATGAGAAGAACTACCTGATTAAGCAAATCCGAGACTTGAAAAAGCCAACGGCATGAAGAACTCCTCTCATTTTCCACTGTAGGCATTAATCTCATTTGTTAAGTTCCTCTGTGTCCCTTAAACACCACAATAGTGCTTGAGAAGGCACAGCAAGTGCCTGGTTTTTATTTTGTCTTTGTTCCTAGATGTCGAGAGTATAGAGGTTTTACATGACAACTAAAAAAACAAAATTCTAGAATAATATATTATTTTTAATCAAGACTATAATTATTTATGTCCGTTTAGAATCTCTCTGTAATAGAAGCTGGTTTGATGGATTTCGATTTGTGTTCACGAAGAATGAACTTCTTTGCTTAACTTTATCAGCAAACTCAAGCTGTTGGTGAGCGCACAGAGAAGGTCTTCTGAGGCCTGTAACGTCGTTCCTTTGCACCTGTAGTTGTGACTTTGTCTTAGTGCTGCACACACACAAGACTGTGAAAGAGTACGTTTGTCTCTGGAGTTAGCTGCACTTACAGATCAGGTTCTTTAGTCAAAACAGCAGGAGATGAAAAAGCAGTAAAGGTCATGTTTTTGCTTTATTTTTGTGTTCTTTCATCTTTAAGTTTTCTTTTCCCCTAGATCAGAGGGTTTCTGTTCAGTGCTAGGGAACGGATGAAGACATCAGCCGGATGAGCTGTTTCTACCTGCCTCCCATTACCCTGTACCTGATCTACCGTGTGGTAGAGCACAGGCTATTCCCACCAGCATCCAAGGAGACTGATGAGGAGCAGCCCCAGGTATCCATGTACTCCCCAAAGGGAAGAAGGCAAGAGCAACCCCCCTCCGTCAAGGCCCATGCTGTATTGCTAATAAAATTACCCTGCACCTGCTAAAATCAGCAAGAAGCCTGTCCCTAGTATCAGTGGGAATAATATTGGGTGGTGGCCAGAGCTAAGTGGCTGAATTGTGCCAAATGCTGAGCCCCGGCACCAGTGCGAGAGGAGGGACCTTGGCCTCTTCCCACCCGGATTCAAATCCCTGTTGTGCGAGACAGGGTTGAGCAGGGTTCAGCAAGCGGATGCTGAAACGGCCTCAGCCTGAACCGCTGAGTGGCCTGGGGTCCCCGACCCATTTGGGAGCTGCAGAGAGCATTTACTGGATACCTAAATCAAGTGCAGGATGCCACTTAGCAGCCCCAGGCGCCGAAGGCTGCTTCTAGTTTGGCGGTTTTTGTCCTTGTTCATCCCGATGTGAATTCAGGTGCTGCGCTGAAGTTGTAGGAGCGGAAATTGTTGCACTGTTGATGTTTTAAGTTCAATACGCTCTGTCGTCCAAACAGTGTTTCCCAGGTGTGTTTGAAGAGGTTTTGGGGTCTTTTCGTTTTCTAGCAGGAAATGAAAATGTTACTCTGATGCTTCATTAGGAAGTGGAGTTTGAGAGCAGGAAGTGGAAATTTCTTGGATTTTTCTGGACAGCCTAAGTTCTGAGTTTTCCTATTTGTTGTAAGAAAGTTATCTTGCTAAAACTCTAGCTAACAGCTAAAAACTCTAGCGTCAGATAAGCAGGTGAAACTGAATTGTAAAAACAGAACAAGAATTTTTCCTTCATAAAACTGTTGTATATTGGGGTGACTGATAATTTATGTGCTTTAGAAAAGGGATGAAATGGAACAGATTGTGGACTCACGCTTTTTTCAGATGTCAGATACACACAACAAATGTACGTCTTAGTTGCCTGGAATTTAAAAAAATATATATTTACAAGCTATTAAAGGCATGATTACTGATCACTTTTTATTTCTATCTCTGTTTTTTTCCTCTTGCCTTTCTGGATAGCCAGACTCTGCACGGTGCTAAATTCTCTCTTTCCTTTGTCAACCGGTTTCAGTGGATGGAGAGAGGGAGATGAACACTTTCTTGAGAGCTAATGCACTCTGCAAGCATTGCATCTGCAGCCCTGGCTGGCAGGGGGCCTGGCAACCCAGGCTGCAGTCCAGCTTAGCCTGACTGCCGTCTTCACCCCCCGCCCTGTGGGCAGTGCTCGCTATCAGTGGTAGCTTGCGAGTCGATGAAGGACCGTCTCCAGGATAGCAGCCCTCAGAGCTAGTGATTTAAGTCTGATCCTCTGAGATTTGGAGCTTAAAACCAAAGGGCGCTTGGCCATGCTCTGAGCTCCTGTGGTGGGGCTGTCTCCAGGGCTGGATTAACAGAGAGACATGTGTCCATTGCCTCAGCCTCTGCAGTCACATGAGAACATCAGGCTTCCAGCCGCGATGATTGGAAAAAGTGTCCAAGGGTGTATTGCTGGGGAATGCCAGCCCATGACGACATGAGTGCAGCCCACGCAGAGGGGCGCTGCGCATCTGAGGGTGGTCAGCGCTGTGAGCCGCTCTTGTCCGCACATTCTCAACACAGAAGAGCAGCTGAAGACGTCAAAACCTGGCTGAAATAGGATGAGCGAGGTTACACCCACGCCCCGGTGTCTGCATAGGCAGAGATGTGGTAGGCCAACAGCAAACGGAGCGATGGGCCCGTTCCCTGCCAAGGCAGCCTCTTCCAGTGCGAGCAGCCATCTGACAGCAGGAGTAAGTGGTAAGGAGGGCTTGTGAAAAAGGGGTGCACTTGTGTCTGCAAGAGAGGAAAAAAAGGAGTGGTCTTACAGTAAAATGACATGTGCCAGGCCCCTTGCAGCTTATCATACAAGCCAGTCCTGAAGTAAATATTGTCAACATGCCTCAAAGTAATTGAGTAATTCCCCAAGCTCAACTGGCTTAGCTTTTTGAAAGAAGAAAAAAGAAATGGCGAAGATGAAATTAAGCATCACAATAATATTTCACAGCAGGTGGGGACACATCACTAGTTAAATGAAAACGAGGACTTCTCTAATGCAACTTTGAAATAATGATAAATTCCAATTTCCTGTGGCGCGTTCAATCAAGGTGGTTCTTCTGCCTCAGCAACTGCTCCCACCAGGAACTCACAATTTCTCTGAAACTAGTATCTGGGGGAGCTGTGTGATTGCAGGACACGGTTCATTAGTGATGACAGGGAAGACGATTGTAGTCCACAGACAGAAATAAGCTGGAGGATGCTTGGGCTGCAGCCTCTCCATTCCAATCCCCACCCGGCATTCAGGAGGGTTTGGATTGTACGAATGAGGCTCTGACAACAGGCCATGTATGATCCTGCACGTAAAACCTCACTTCATACAGCAGAGTGCCAGGAATCTTTCAACCATAAGCTTCTATCCTGGGATTTGGGCAGCTTGTACTACTAATAAAGATGTGATGAGAAGTGGCAACAGCCTCCCCTGTCTGTAATGGCATGTACGCCGGCAGGTGTGGACCCAGGGGAAGGATGCAGGACTCGGGCCTTCAAGAAACGTGGGCGTTAAGACCGCTTGAGCCTCCTAATCTGCATGCTCCGGGGACAAGATCAGATGAGAAAGAAAGAACGACTTGGACCTTGTAATCTAATGATAAAAGCACTCATGTGAGGGAGAGATCTGGATCCCATTTGGTCCCTAGTGCGTGCTTTGCTCTTGTCTATGAAACTGGAGCAGCGCTAAGACAACCTAGGCCTCTTTCCAAAGGGTGCAGTGATGTTTGGTCAGTAGAGGCGCTTTTTCTCTGGGCCAACAAATGCTTCGTTTTTCTGTCTGAAGTAGCAGCACTTCCACATTTTGGCTGGAAGCACCTTCCTGCAGATCATCTTATGCCTGACAGAGAAGGCTGTTATAAGGCTGAGGAGATAAGGGTTTTGGTCTCCGTGACATGGAAGGGAATTGTACCTAGTTCTCTGCTCACTCTGCATTTGCCTTGAGCATCACCCACCACCCACTGGACTTGTACACGCAGCCTGCGGCTGAACAGCATCAAGAATCTAAGGACTATATAGACCATAAGCATTCACTGCATTTACTGCCAAGCCATGAAAGCCCGTTTCATAGCTCTTACGCTGATGGACCTGAAGTGGCCAGTTGCTTTCAGGTGAAGTGGCCAGAGCAGACAGGTGGCAGAAATTCTGCTGGACTGCAGTGGAGTCTGAGCAGCAGACATCCAGCACTCATTGACACCTGCTGACGAATGCAGGCTTCTAAGGACCTTCGTTGCTGGAGCCCAAGTCCTGGTTTACATCAGTTTTTGGCATAAATGCAGGCCCAGCGTCAGCAACCGATGTGTCCTCCCTTCCAGCTAACACCTTAACAGAGAGCTCAGCTAGTCTTTCTGCGTGTCCAGAGCAAATCAGAAGGGGAGCCTTGCCTCCAGCAAAGGCTGGAATTCCTCAGCCTGCCATGCCTGAGGCTACAGGGTAGCAGCAGTCCCAAGCCAGCTCTGAGCACGGTTGGTGCTGGGCAGGCAACATGGGATGAGGCTAAGGGAAAATCCAGGACGAGGTTAGCCGTTTTGGCCGTGCGGTTCAGCTTCAAGCCAAGCATCTCACAGGGCTGTGACTTGGCCCGGCTCCCCAAGAGCCCCAGGGAGAGGCAGGCAGCGAGCCCAGCCCTCCTGACTCATGGTCCTGCACCACAGCGCCTGCCTCGCTCTGGCCCCTCTTTCCAGGAACGTGAGGAAAAACATTCCGAGTGACCCCTTTCCTGTGGCATCGGTTGTGAGTGGCTGTGCAAAGCCACAGTAAAAATAATCTTTTCCAACTCAGGCTACGTCACAGCATGAGTGCTAGGAGCATGGGGCAAGCCTGTGCCCAGGGTGCAGCACTAGCTCAGCTCTGGCCAAGCCATGGCCATGCCCAGCTGTGCCACAGTGGGGAGGGGGCTCCCCCCTCCCCAACACCCACACCTATCTGGCTTGGTATTGACTGGGGCACTGGGGATGGGGGTGGGGGTTGTCCCAGCACATCCTCTGAGACAGCGGCCCGCCTTGCATTGTGCAGCTGAACGCTGTAATTCACCATCGCTGCAAGAGCTTCATGGCTGTTTTTCATCACCATACGGCACTGGCAACAGCTGGGAGGGCTTTGCGACTGAGCTGTAGCCCCAGGAAAGCACCACACTGCCCTAGCCACTTCTGAGACTTCAGATATCTGCTGCGGTGCAGTACATGAGGTATGGCCCAGTGTGTGTCCTGTGCCACCTCAACCTCCTCCCTCCTTTGGTGTGCCTGTTTTGCTCCTGGTTGGTGCTGCTCATAGGGGCTATGGGGCAGTGGGCTTTTCTTCGGATCCTCGCCCCATGTGTAGAGTTAGGCATAGGTTAACCTCACTGTCCCATGGCCAAATGTGTAACCTGTCTCTTTTAACCGTCACACTGTGCCACCAGGCACCTCCAGCACGCTGAGGCTTTTGCAAGCAGTTGGGCAGAACAAGCACGGGACCGCCACGGTAACAGGTACAAGCAAAGTCCTTTCACAACAGGTACAAGCTCAGTCACAGCACCATAGCCCAGCTATTTGTAATTAAAGAAAAAAACCACCCAACTCCCTAACACACCCCCACACCTCTCCTGGTAAGAGCTACTAGTCTGCTAATGAATGGAGTATTTATTCTGAGGGAACACAGAAGACAGGAACATGTCTTTGGGGCCACGAAAATGCCTTGCTCAACTCGTATGAATAGAGGCCCTTCATTTCCAAATTGCAGGTACGTTGCCTCCACCAATGCAAGGCTTCAGCAATGCCCTTCCGCTTGCTTGTAGAACAGCTGGGCTTGACATGGGTTTGGAACGGATTTAAAAATACCCCTGTTGAAGCAGATCCTGTTGCATCTGTTCAGAGCTTTGTGCAAACACGCACTCAGGGCTGGCTCTTCAGCAGGCGGCACACCCAGGCACAGCCCTCCCCCAGCACCTAGCAGGGAGCAAACAAACCCGTCATTTGCTCAGGCAGATGGTCAGATGCCCAACGGGCTCTGTGTGCGTAGGGCAAGCGGGAGCCTGCAAGGAACAGGTCTCAGGAACTCCCGTGGGGGAAGTGGAGAAAGGCACCTCCTCCCCATTTTAAAGCTGGGTGTGTGGGGAAAATGATACTCACAGACAGGCTCACTGTGTGCCCCAAGGAGTGTCAAGGGCAGAGCAGCAATTAGCTTATGGGACAGAGCAGGTCCTTGCTGCGGGCTGACAGCAATCGCTCACGCTTCCCGTCAAAGGCTCAAAGGAAGGAGACTCTGGGGACAGGCCACCCACCCCCAGAACCTCCGAGGGATGGCAGGCGTTGCTGAGGTGGAGAGGCAAATGTCTGTTCCACCAAAAGACCCAGCTCTCCTGCTAATAAACACCATGTCTAGCCATGGAGCTAGGGTCCTCCGCTTCTGCTGGTTTTTGCTTTTCCTAGATCTGTCTTGCCCCACGATGAAAGACCAGCAGCATGTGCATGTACTGGCATTCCCACTATTTTAAATAAATCTTTCAGGCATTTCTGAAAGGACATTGAGGAGGGGAAAAATGTATCTAAGCTGGCATTTGTACGACACTTCCCTAAGGCCCGGTTCTTGCTAAAGGTTTTGTTCAAATGCTTTGTGGTTTCCCCAGGCTTTGTCAACCCCTTATTTATTTCTCCAAGTTAGAAATTTAGCTGCCCTGGGGGAAAATCTACTGGCAAAGCAGTGAGGTGTCCTCACCAGAGCCAAATTAAAGACAGTTGAGCAATGAAGGTGGAGGAAAACGCAAGCAGACTCGAAGGCTTCGTTTTTGTTAACACACCTCTCTAGCGCCAGCGATTTACCCGTTGCAGAACGTACCATCTACGTTCAAGCTGGGACGGACCCGATGCCTTCAACAGCGGTGGGACCCCACAGCAGTCCTGTAGCTTCCGGAGGACCACGCAGTGCTGTGGCAGAGCCTGGCTCCTCAAGGAAAACAAAGTGGAAAATTTCAAGAGTCCAAAGCGATGACGCTTGGAGCGCAGAAGGTAGATGCCACGCTGCCAAAATACACGGGGGGAAAAGCCGAGCGCTCTCCTCCGCCATGTGTGTTCCAAGCGCAGTTAAGCAGGTGCTGCTGCGAGCCAAGCAACGCCCTGTACCCCCACGACAGCCACACCGGCCTCGCTCTGTCCTCTTNTCAAGGAAAACAAAGTGGAAAATTTCAAGAGTCCAAAGCGATGACGCTTGGAGCGCAGAAGGTAGATGCCACGCTGCCAAAATACACGGGGGGAAAAGCCGAGCGCTCTCCTCCGCCATGTGTGTTCCAAACGCAGTTAAGCAGGTGCTGCTGCGAGCCAAGCAACGCCCTGTACCCCCACGACAGCCACACCGGCCTTGCTCTGTCCTCTTCCTATTTATGCGTTTTGAGCCGTCCCAAGTGTTCTGGCACGGACAATGAGCAGTAGCGCACCTCTGCCTTTTGCTGTCTGCCGCAGCAGGATTTTCTGGATGCTTCTTGCAGTATTTCTAGCGAAAGGATATTCCAGCTGCGGCAGACGCACAGACACCCTCCCCACACACGCACACACACCCGCCCCAGGGACAGAGAGATGGCGGGCGGCGGCAGGAGCCCGTCTCCCGCTCCGTGGCCTCGAGGGCAGAGAAGCCCCGGGCTGTGGCGGGAGCTCGCCC
>VZSC01000358.1:37969-73329 GCA_013398225.1 Steatornis caripensis | reverse complement strand
GCCCCGGCCCCGGCCCCGGCCCCGGCCCCGGCCCCGGCCCCGCAGCCACCCGCTCCCCGACCGCCCCGCCGGGCCCCGTTGCCTGCCAACAGCGCCCCCTCGCGGCTGCGCTCAGTACTGCGCTGCAGCCCTGCAGGCGTTTTTGCCGCACCTGAGGCAAAATAGCCCCGGTTTAGCGGCAGGGAACCGACCGGAGGAGCTGTGCCTGACTCGGGCTCCTTATGCCAGCAGGCAGAATCAGCACAGCAGCTCTGCGCCTCTCCTCGCCCTTTAGCGAAGACTGTGAAGCGCTGCCCTTCGCCTCCTCACCCGGGGGCTGTGGATTGGCCTGTGACTGCGGCGAGTGAGGCACATCTGTACTCCTGGGTTTCAAGAGACTGTTTTGGCATGTGGCAAAGGTAACCACCCCTGGATACTACCCATATCCATCACGTTATTAGAAGTAGGCGAGTTCCAGTGGAAGACGCCTTGTGCTAGCAGCCCCTTTCCCCTTCAAAGAGGGAACAAAACTGCAGAACAGAGCAGCACATTCTGCCCGCTATCTGAAAATGCTTACTAGATGATGCCTGTGTGTATGTACGCAACATACTAAACCGGCACGTTAGGTTTTGTTAGGAACCTGATGAAGTTCAACAAGGGCAAGTGCAGGGTCCTGCACCTGGGGAGGAACAACCCCATGTGCCGGTACAGGCTGGGGGCTGACCTGCTAGAGAGCAGCTCTGCGGAGAAGGACCTGGGGGTGCTGGTGGGCAACAGGTTCAAGGGGCAACAGGCACAAACTGGAGCACCGGCAGTTCCACCTGAACATGAGGAAGAACTTCTTTACTGTGAGGGTGACAGAGCCCTGGAACAGGCTGCCCAGAGAGGTTGTGGAGTCTCCTTCTCTGGAGATATTCAACCCCTCCGGACACGTTCCTGTACAACCTGCTTTAGCAGAGGGTTGGACTAGATGATCTCCAGCAGTCCCTTCCAACCCCTACCATTCTGTGATTCTGTTAGCAGATAGCTATATAGGTCTGGAAAAACAAAGATCCCATGGAAGATCAGCAAATGTTTGACAACAGTTCTCTGCAGTGAGCTTTCNCCCCGACCGCCCCGCCGGGCCCCGTTGCCTGCCAACAGCGCCCCCTCGCGGCTGCGCTCAGTACTGCGCTGCAGCCCTGCAGGCGTTTTTGCCGCACCTGAGGCAAAATAGCCCCGGTTTAGCGGCAGGGAACCGACCGGAGGAGCTGTGCCTGACTCGGGCTCCTTATGCCAGCAGGCAGAATCAGCACAGCAGCTCTGCGCCTCTCCTCGCCCTTTAGCGAAGACTGTGAAGCGCTGCCCTTCGCCTCCTCACCCGGGGGCTGTGGATTGGCCTGTGACTGCGGCGAGTGAGGCACATCTGTACTCCTGGGTTTCAAGAGACTGTTTTGGCATGTGGCAAAGGTAACCACCCCTGGATACTACCCATATCCATCACGTTATTAGAAGTAGGCAAGTTCCAGCGGAAGACGCCTTGTGCTAGCAGCCCCTTTCCCCTTCAAAGAGGGAACAAAACTGCAGAACAGAGCAGCACATTCTGCCCGCTATCTGAAAATGCTTACTAGATGATGCCTGTGTGTATGTACGCAACATACTAAACCGGCACGTTAGGTTTTGTTAGGAACCTGATGAAGTTCAACAAGGGCAAGTGCAGGGTCCTGCACCTGGGGAGGAACAACCCCATGCACCGGTACAGGCTGGGGGCTGACCTGCTAGAGAGCAGCTCTGCGGAGAAGGACCTGGGGGTGCTGGTGGGCAACAGGTTCAAGGGGCAACAGGCACAAACTGGAGCACCGGCAGTTCCACCTGAACATGAGGAAGAACTTCTTTACTGTGAGGGTGACAGAGCCCTGGAACAGGCTGCCCAGAGAGGTTGTGGAGTCTCCTTCTCTGGAGATATTCAACCCCTCCGGACACATTCCTGTACAACCTGCTTTAGCAGAGGGTTGGACTAGATGATCTCCAGCAGTCCCTTCCAACCCCTACCATTCTGTGATTCTGTTAGCAGATAGCTATATAGGTCTGGAAAAACAAAGATCCCATGGAAGATCAGCAAATGTTTGACAACAGTTCTCTGCAGTGAGCTTTCTGTGCAGAGTGGAGTTCAGCTCTGCGTGTGTGGCACTGTGACCGTCTTCAATGATACGGCAATCCAGATCTATTGGAAATCAGCACACCCCACCTGCTTTCTTTGCTTTTCTAGGCTCCAAGCACTGTCGCTTACCAGATATAACAAATTTAAGCCAAACAGATATTCCAAGTGTGGTTTGCAGACAGAATGGCTGGAACAACAACCAAAAAATCTATTCAGAGGACTGAAAGCTTTTCAGCATAGTCCTCGCATTAAACACGGCTCTGGGAAGCCTGTCCCATTGGCAGCCTGGCTGACTGCGTCCCACTGACTGCTCACTGTGTGTCTACAATGACATTTCAGTTCAAGAGCACTTCTAAAATGCATCTCCCCTCTGCCCCTGCTTACTGCGTGTGGCTCTGTGACACGAGACAGTCTTGGAGTATATTGAGTGTATTCCTTTCAGAAGAAGTTCAACAGGAAAACAAACTGTAGGAATAGCCCCGATGCACTCCGTTGTCCAACAGGCCTGTCTGCATGTCTGGGCTAGAGCTAGGTGGGTGTCAAACCCTGGATGGGTCAGGCCTTCAGCAACACCTGCTTCATGCTACAGACTCGCTCCCCTTCAGCCACGCTGCTAGCCAGCGCAGCCACTGGGCCTAATCACCACAGCAATCCCCCTCTGCGATGACTACGAATCAAGACGCCAGTGTGTGCCCATACAGGCAATCCAAGGCAGCAAGGCAGGAGGTGCAGCAGGGACCAATTACTTCTGGATGGTCAAAGCACTGCCCACTTCTTTCCAACCAAGAAACAGGCTGTGGAGCCAGCAGCTCAGGCAAAGCTCCTTGAGGCAGTTCTCACTCTCCCAAGGAGGAAATTAATGTTCAGTAAAGCTCGCAGGGCTGAGGGAGGAGATCCCAGCCCTGCTCCTGGGCTGGCAGGAGGCACAGTCTCATGTTGAGACAAATTCTTCACACAGAGCAGAGGGAGGAGATGCAGCTCATGACACAGCTGGGGATACAGGAGCAAGGACAGCGCTGGGCCAGTAAAGGCTGTGAGAATTTCAAAGCACTCTTATAATGATTCCAATAACCCAAAGCACTTAAAAGTACACTTCAGTACTTACTGTCAGATTAATTTATTAGCAGAAAACATGTTTTGCTGTAAGGTAGACAATTAACAGAGAATTTATGTCATTCTCAGTCAAGAGGCCAAATTCTTACTGATACCTGCAATTAAAACTACTGCTCTGAAATGAATGGAAGAGACCCAATATGCATATGGAAATTTCATACAATATATAAAATATATAACTTTACATTTCTTAATTTTAAATAACGTTAAATAATTTGCCCTTTTTATGTAAGAAACAAACATCCTAGAGTTCATTTGCAAAATAAGCACTGCAGGAGACGTCCAGTCTTCCGTGGCTCTCCCTGGTAAGCAGATGACATGCACAGCAGCACCTACAGAGTCCACAGGTTGAGAGAGAAACCCCATTCACGTAGGTCTTATTGGATAAAGACCCTACTTTGTAATCCCAGTAACAATTAAAGAATTAGGGTCATACTGATAATCAGAGCTTATGGAAATTTGTGAGCCTCTGGAGGAATCTGTAGAAATACGGCAAGACGGAAATAAAGCCAGACAGAAATAAAGCCAGACTTCCAAGCCCTCAGCCTTACAAGCAATTCCAAGTTTCACTGAAAATTTTGAATAAAAATCTCTTTTTAAAAAATGAAGAAAAGTGAAGGTAGAATCTTAACTCCTCATGAAGTACAGGTTACCAGCAGCATTCACTGCCATGTAGTTATTTAATGTCTGTGATATTTGACTTGTATCTCAATTTACTTCTCCATGTACCCATGCCGCCTATGATGTTTCAATGACCTTTCAGTTTCAGCTGTTCCTATAAAGACACAGACTTCTTTAGCGATTTTGATACCAGCCGACTGATCAGTATAAAACCTGAAGGGGCCTTAAACCTGCTCCTCTTTTTTTCCCTGCTTCTACCTCAAGTAGAAGAACGTTGCCAATGGATTATGGAAACAAGAAGGTTTCAGTGGGTGGAGTCGGGTGGACTTTTTAGTCTAGTCTGGACAGTGTTCTTCTGATCTGTAGAAAAAGCCAAGAGTAATTATTCTAACACAAGATGCTTACAAGAAGTGAGGGGGAAATATGCCAAAGTAAAATGTTTATGATTTAAAAACAGGCTGTAATCTTGCTTATGAAACACCAACATTTAACTTCATATTGAAATTACGAACAATGAAATGATATAATCCTCGATGAGAGGAAAAAAACCTGTCTTTCTGAGGTCTGTACAGCACCCAGACCAATAACTTAATCCCCAGGCCGCAGACTCTGAATCTGACAGGTCAGACACAGAGCTCTTACAGCTGTATCTGCTGGTCTTAAATTCAGGACCAGGTTCCTCCACACTAGATTTAAAGACCTGGTGAAGTGGCAGTTCAGCAGTTTCCTCATGAGCTGCTGTGAAAAAGCACCCATTTGTGGTGTGATGCAAAAATAGATTTCACCATTCTTCCCTTAATTGACAAACAGTGTCAAATTTTTCTCCTTCATTCACTACCTGGTCCTAGGAAATGAAGCTGTATGCACCCTGCTTAGCAAGACAGTAGTGGTGCAGGAGGTCAGCCAGTTGCCTGATGAGACTGCGGCTGCTGACACTGCATGCACCTCACTCAACCAGCAGCCCTAGAGCAGCCTTCCATCTAACCAGGCTCAGAGAAACAGCAGCTTCTCCAGCTCCAGTGAGGGTGAACTCTCATGGTGGTTAACAGGATATAAGCATTCCCCAGTTCTAAAGTCCAGGTACTCAAGAATGAAGTTATTATACTATGAGCCATGAGGGAGGAATCACAGCTCCCTGCTGCAGCTCCAAGCATCAGGAACTGTACCTTAAGTTACAGGACCAGTAGCCAAACTGGGTGAGAACAGACTCCATATAATTAATGCCACGTTAAGGATGCTTTGCAAACTATCCAATCCCAGCTTTGCTATCTAGTTCCAACCTTTTCCAAAGCCTAAAAGAAACAAACAGAACCTACAGGAGCACCTTAAGACATGACCCCCTTCCAGGACTTTAAGGAGGGCAGCAAAGACAAGATGCAGAAAAGAACTGGGAAAAGGCTGTTGATAAATCCTACCACCAGCAGTAGAAAAAGGTTTAAGATATTTGCACTTGAGAGCTGAGTAGAGGAGTGAACAGGAAGTCTTGGAATGTCTGCTAAAACAAACAGCTAGAGGTCATATTCCAAGCAGCAAACAGACGCAAATAAAGAGGGAGACCTCTAAACAGATGCTGGGTACAACTCTCTGTTATGGTTACCCATTACCTACCCAGCACCCCCTCAAAACCAGCAACAACATTAGACTGCAGCTTCACTGGCTGTTTTAATGTCACCCTTGCTCCACATGTAGTCATCCAAGAGACTGGCACCTGAAAAGATTTGGGCTATTCCACTGGTTCCATCCTATCTAAGAAACAACAGGACATCTGGCACTTTATTAGCTTCTGTAGCCCTAGAAGTCTGTTAGTGAAGATTAACAAAGCCTAAACACTAGCAATCTCCACATAGTATGTAGAGGCCAGTGAGATGCATACAGCCAAATTCTTTTAGGCCTGCATCCAGAAGTTGAGAAAAAGCAAAGTTAATCTTTGCCTACATTAGTTCCTGTGGACTGCACTTGAAGATTGTACTTGAAGAACTAGGGCTTATTTCTGCATTCTGCTAGTCCAGAACTTAGAAATCCATTTCCTCAATCCATACACCAAGCAAAAAAGATACCATTTTGTTATTACTCTGATCTACCAGCAATAAACTTTCAGTATTTCTTTTGAATGTGTTAACAATGATTAGCCACCCAGTTACTTTCACAGAAAATACAAGCAGCAGTTTTTCCGCAGGAACTTCTGAATTAAAAAGACCTTCAGGTAATTCTGTAAAACATGTAAGCCATCATAAATAAACTTAGTCTAAAAATCACTTTCCAAACAATAAATAAAACTCTTCCTTATTTGAAAGTGCAAACAGGCTGCATTATAAAAAGTACAGAGCAAGACTGCAGAAGTGCTTAATTATTCACTAGTGACCAAGACACAGTTTCTTGTTTTGGTGCTGCTGGTCATCTAGCGATTTTGTTTTCTGGATCCCATCTAAAGAAAAAAAAATACGTGAAACATTAATACAACAGTAAGCATAGTCTAAATATACACATATAGGCACTCTGGGATAACACTGGGCAGGGGGGTCGGTGTGGGGGAGCTTGTCTTTGTCCCCATACAGAGGAACATGCAATAATCATAGTAAAAGAAACATACTAAGGAAAAAAAAGCAACTTAAAACAGTTCAGTGTTGAAAATGCAAGCATTGAATAAAACATTGTTAGAAAAATGAGCCCTGTCAAAGGTTGTCAAACAAAGCACTCCAGGATCTTTCTCCAGCTGGGTCTAAAAACCATTAGCAGAGAGAGGGACAACAAGCCCTAACATTTTGCAGTGATTACTAATGCCATAAACACTACTCTGAGCCCTTCCCTCCCCCTCTGCCCTCCGACTCATAAGGAAATAGCTAACAAAGAGACTTCTCCACTAATCTAGCTCACTACATGTTAGGAATTAGCTTGTAGTATGTGGCTATTCATGTGCTACAAAAAACACCTTCAGTCTTTTTTATGCTCCTAGCATGGTACTCAATGCTTTGAGTAACTGCCAACTCCCTATATTTACGCTCCGTATCTTCATGCTTGAGGCACAAAAATTATTTAGCTTCTTTTTCTACATTATTTTTCCCTCTGGATGAGAAACATTTTAAGGACTGGTAGCTGACAGTAGATGCCAAAGGTGGGTCCCTTTTGTAGCACAAAAAGGCTTTGACACAAGACTCATCTAAACTCTGTTTTCAGAAGACAACAGCTTCCTTACTACATGGGTGCAGGTCAACAAGGATTTTGTGGCCTTCGTATTACATATGTGTGTATATATATACAGAAAAATAAATGCTGATTGAAAAGCATTGTCATAGATTATACTTCATAAAAGAAGCACTGAAATGTTCTGCAGAACATATTTAAATTACTTGGAGCAGTCCAATTTCTCTCGAAAAAAAAATGGCACTTTTATAGAACACAACCTAAAAGGTCTTTATAGAAAAAAATTTAAAACATGATAAATTGGTCTGAAATGATCTATGTGCAAAACAGTATTTGTCGACCTTGATTTTGTAACAGCATTACTAGATTTTGTAACGTGTTAACAAATGCTTGGCATGGCGCACAAGCTTGGTTTTGACTTACCATTAGTTCATCTACTCAACAAGCTCAGAGAAGTTCGCATAACAAAATATAACTAATCTAAATCAAGATTAATTAAGACTAATCAATTCCAGAGGGATTCAGGTTTGTTTAAAATGTGATCTCACTTACTGACTTCAGTCATAAAATCAATTAATGAAAAAAATACTTACTTTCCCTGGCTGTGGGGTCATGGAATTCAAGGGCATTAGTGTGCAACGGATTTAGTTGCCACTGGTAAAAGAAGAACAAAAAATTTACTTATTCCAGATGACAGAAGACCGAGCAAAGGAAGAAAGAAAAAGTACCCTACAGTCGTTCACTGTAAGGCATGACTAGGGGTGAGGTGGGAAATGAAGGGCTCCCCCTCCAACACGCACTTGCTTTGAGGATAAAAAGCTATTAAGGGATGCGTGGCCCTTTACTCCCTTGAGAAGTGGAAACCAGCCTGCTGAAACTGGCAGTGCTGCAGTTCGTCATGGTGAGCACCTTGAGTGCAGGTGCACTTGGCCACCTTCAAAACCTACCACAGCTCTTTCAGGAGCTGCTGGAAGGTCCTACAAAATCACACAGTGATCTCCCGTATCAGCTGACATGCTGTGACAGGGAGGCTTGGAGCGAACTTCAGAGTGTGGAGAGACCATCTCAAACAACAGCAACGAGTAAGAGAGAAATCTGCAAGGAAATTACAGAAAACAGACACTCTTGGACCCACCATCTGGCATAGGGCACAGCACTTCTCCCCAGTGTTGTGACAGAGCAACCTCTCAATTCCACTTACTTGACTAAACAGCACAAGAAAACCCTCCTCTATGCTGACTGCAGATGACTGCTCACTCCGCTCTCCCGCCATTGCTGCCCCGAATTTTTAGAATATAGCATATTTAGACACTTACTGTAAATTTGCTTACACCCTCAAGTTCACCAAACTTCATATAGGATATGTCTGCTTTCTTTTTTCCAGCATCAACATCTCCTGCGTAGATCTGCTTGATACCAGCCCCTTTGATTAAAGGGACGCATTCATCACATGGACATTTTGTCACAAATATCATGCTTCTCTCATCTGGCTTTATTTCTCGACACCTACAAGCAGTCAGAAAAGAGAATTTCAGAGTTTATATCATGATAGTTTTGAATGGTGACAAACTTGATACCTAACAAGAACAGGCACAGAAGTGTTTTGTTATCTACTCTCAGAACCAACTTACTCCTAACCAAGTACACAACGGTACCTGCTTTGGTTTTACTGTCTGTGAACAAAACGCCCATCCCATGTCTCCACACATATCATTGTCAGAAGCGTCAACAATTGCCACGCCTCCGTATTTCAGGTTATAGCATGGTCCTAGCAGAAAGCAGAGGCAGTGGCTTGTACCTGAAGGATAGCTGCCATGCACTGGAGTGAGTATCCTTTAAAAACCAAGTTCACCTAAAAAGTCTGAAGAAACCCCAGGAGCTGCCTGTGTCCATGCACATCCAAGTTCTGCATCATAGGCTTAAACAAGACCATGACTGCAATCCACACTTCATCACAGTGCCACCATGCCTTTGTCATGGATGGTTTCTGAACCATCTCATTCTTTTCTGTGGTAAAAATAAAGCCATTACCTGAATGTCAAGGCGTTCTGCTCCGCATGTATAATGTATCTGAACTTTCTGATTTCCCGATCTTTTTGTTTATCATCCATGTGTGGAAAGTCAGCATATTCAGATCCAACGGGAAAGGCATTGTAACCACAGCCTACAAAATACATTGCTCCTGTTCCATCACAGCTTCTCTGCAACAGTAAGCAAAGCATCAAATGTGGAGATATTTAAACTAAGTCAAAGTGTTGCACAATGCATATTTTCACATTATCAGTTCATGAGTTCATGCCAAGTTACAGCAGTTTTAACTCCAAGAAATCAGCTCTTGCAAACTGCTCCGTGTCTGTATGGAGCTTTCCCGCTAAGCTCCATAGGAGCTGCACAGGCAAACTGTTAACACCGCACACAACACACTGCTCCAGGCTTTAGAGGCTCTCCCTTTTAGCAAGCAATATTGATAATAGGAACAAAAAGTCTAAAGGATTTAGTCCTTAAGCCTTTCTGCAGTGTACAAAATTAAAGACATCTGGAGTTAGTCCCCCAATGTGCCAAAGACTGTGTTTCACCTGTCTCTGAACAGACCCAGTGACCAGTGGGCTGACAAAGTAGCAATCAGTGATTGAAATCAGAACAAGAAACAAAACAGCAATAAGCAGTTGATGACTGAAGTGCTAAAAACACATGAAGAGTGTGTTGCAGCTGCATGAAGAGTGACGCTTCCCAGGATTGGTAGCAAGCATAATCAGAGACATAAACAAATAAAAACTTCATGTTTGGATGGGAAAAAGCACAGTAACAATATTTGTAGAAAAATATCACTCTGATCCAAAAAGGATCCTACTGAAGTCAGTACAGCATTTCAACTGCAACAGAAATCCTCAAGAGATTGTCAAGCTATGATTGCACTGAGATGTCTCCAAAAAGAGCTGCAATGAGAGACAGAGTAGGCACGTACTGCCTGATCAGTAGATGGGCAGAAATTTGTAGCCAGGACACCTGAATATCTGACAATGACCAGGGAAGCAAACACACTGAAAAGCTAGGCAGAGACACCGTGGTTGTTACGAAACTCATTTGTACTTCCTCTTGGTCTTGACAGCAAAACAATGAACCAGTTCTTAACTCTGTTACTAAAGAATGAGAAGTGCAAGCTTTCTATAGCACTGTGCCTGTGTATGAAAAACACACGCTTGTAAACTTAAAGCAAAATAACAACCTCAAAGCAGACACAAGTGCATGAATTGTGAGTGCAAGAAAAAGTAACTTTTTCAATACTTACTGATTTTTCTTCTGCCCAAATAATAGCTCCAACTCCTGTTTTATGATCCTCTAAAATACACAACAGTTTAGCAGTAAACAACACATAAAGCACTTCTGAGTTACCCATACATTAACATACGACATTCTAGAGTAAAAAGTAACATTCATTGCTGCTTTGTGGACACGAGAAACGACATGCAGAAAAACAAGAGCTTCAAAGTCATCAGTCTACTGCAAAAGCTGGATGTGCTTGAACTGCAAGGTCAGCCATTATAAGACTTTGCTATGCACATTTGTTCATTTGCTCACAAATGCTATGAAAATACATATATCAGATAAAAAAACGTGTGCCAAGAATGTATGTGGACAGGTTAGCTGATGTGAGATGGCAAACTGATAAAAACTTTCTTGTTGTTTACTACTTTATTTAATTACTTAATTTCTGCCATTCCTTAAGTTTATGGTTCTGTGATCTGAATTCCTATCAAAATTAGTTGTATTTTATACCTAATTAAGAGACAAAATGTTAACAATAGGATTTTGGGGGGTGTTTCCTATCACCGCCACAGGAAAACTGAAACTTTCATTATGTGACTTGGAAGATTTTTAAGGAACTTGGAAATCTTCCTCAGCAGCTATTGATGAGAGTCTTGACCAGTTAAAACTGAGCGTATGAAGGAGAAAAAAAATGTCTCAGGCTTCCGATGATTAATATCGTAGAAGACGCTGTTTCAGTTAATTATTTCCATCGTCTTAGTATCACTACCACATACAATCACTCAGAGGGTCTTTCCTGCCAAAGATACGTTGTATGAGGGCTGACTTTATTTATATTCTGCATATTTATTAGTCACTGATGTATATTAAGCCAGCACAGAAAACATCCTGTGATCTTGCTCCCCTTATATCCACCTATATAAAGCATGTAAGTAAGTGTGTCTGTACTGTTATTTATTTTTATTTAATTACAGGACTAAAGTGGAATAAGAATTTGCTCAAAAACCGGAACCAAGTCTGTTGAAAAGCACAGATGAAACTGAATTTTGCTGCCCTGAGAATGAGTACTCAAGCTTCGTCATTCTATCTTGCTCTGTACAACAGTAGTTGTACAAAAACCTCACAACTGGTTCCATGAAACTTCTGAATTACTTCTAAAAATGAATCTCCTCTGTGACTTTTGGGAACTAAATCTGCGGAGGGTACCCCCCCCCAAAAAAAAGGGAAACCAAAAAAGGGAAAGGTTCTAAAATATGAAGATTCAACTTTACAAATAAGAAAGTCTGAATAAGTCAATAGGCACATTCAGCACCTGACTTGATAGGTTGGTTTTGTGTGTGCGCGTGTTGGGGGGATTAGTTTTGTTTTAAGCTTTAAATATATACTATTTATTTGTTTACAAGTGTTTTAAAAAAGCAACTATCCTGTCTAGATGAAAAAAACATCACTAAGGAGTCCCACCAAGTTTTAAGTCTTCATGTTCTGTTCTCTGGAAGAACTTAGCAGTTTACTACATTGCTACCCAGACAGAATAAAGTAGCTAGCAGAAGTCATCTATATAAAAAGATAGTCAATAACTACCCTTCCACCCTGAAAGCCTGTACATCGAAACTCCAGCATCTTTGCAAAGAAAATCCCTATCAGATATATCATCACTTTCACTAATAAGATTGGAACTAGGAAACTTAATATAACTGTACTGAATACCCTACTGAAAGGATATTATTTCACTGCTCTTCTCTGGAGAAGCGTACATAATATGCTTAAAATATTGGCACTTATTTGATAACAGAAACATCTTGTGAAACCTCCATAAAAAAGAGCCTCAGAGCAGCCCGAAGAATTTGAATGTCATTGTATTTATTTTCAGATAGGTACGGGACATGTTGTTAGGGCAGGCTTTGCTAGCACTGTATGTGAAATACCTGCCCTGATTTTATCTTGGAAAGCTCAGTGCTTTCCAACATGTTACTATGTACCCCTTTGGGTTTTTACTACTACTGCCGCTCCTGTTTCACAGATGTAGGAATGGAATTCAGCAGCTTGCTCAAAGAAGTATTTGGAAGGATTAAGACTGAAATCAGGAACTCGCTCTACTCATGACACTCATTTGTTCTTCACTACTGTAACAACTCACCTGTCCGGTATGCAAGTAGTCTGGCTTGTATCATACAGTGCCTTGCAATTTCTTGGGGCAAACCCTGATGGTCTGTTTCATTTGTTCGCCATGGTTCACTGTTGTAAAATCCAAAGTATCCAAAGACAGGGACACTGGCAGCCACTGTCGCCAAGACCAAGACAAGATCTTTCATATTTTGCCTAAGGTTGCTGAAGTACGGATTTTCACAGAGGTTCTCCAGTCCTATTGTCATCAGTATTTGCTTGTGCGTTTCCTCATTTGAAATTAGGAATAAACTTTCATACTCTTTTATTCTCTCTTGTCTACATGCAGTATAAAAGTCAGTATTCGAGTCAGGCTGAAATTTTGCTATTTTTTGAATAAAATCAAACTTCATGGAAGTTTCTTCAACAAATTGAACCAGGTAGCACACCAAGGGCTGAAGCAACACACACACACGAGCACGACTGTTTGACTTCAATCTTTCCACTGCTTTGGCATCTAGCTTTGCATCATCAGTAGTCATGGGATTGGACGCCTCGTTCTGCAAGCTGATTTCAGGATCTGCAGGCCAGTAAGAGATCCTGTTCACCCCAGCTGGAAGAGAAGATAACGCAGCAAAAGGAACCATGTAAGCACAGTGGGACATAAACTTCATTTTCAACATGCTGTTGCCAAACCCTGTTTTTACTCCTCTAAGGCCATGAGTGCTGTTTCAGTGGCATCTGGACAACAACAATTCTAGCATATATGAGTATCAAGAGCTTATCACACTTGATAATTAGACTGTAGACAAAAGTTTGAATTTCCTAACTTCTAAGATCTTTGTGGCAGCTTAATTTTGCATCTTACCTACAAAAGACACGTTAACACCACACGAAAAAAGTTAGCACTAATAGAACTTGCTGCTGAGATTAAAAACCAACACTTGCAGAAAGGTTGTACCAGCAGATCCCATTTCAGGAAGTGAACAATCTGACTTGTCTTCATCTCACTTGGGAAAAGGAAAGCCTGAAGTACCCGCTGTGATTTCTGCATTAAAAACACCCTTCCTCTGGTGCCACTGACAAGCAATGGGAGGGCAAGCACAAATCTAGCAATCTAGGCCTGGTCGTCAGGCTTAGGGTTCTCTGGCAAAGTGCAACAGGTATGTCAGAATCTCAGCAGGGCATCCCAACCAAGAGACAAGCACCACCAATAATAATAGTTGCACGCAGAAACAGGGGCTCCATAGCAAACCCTAGTTTCTTGATCAGCAGCTCCAGGAAATGCACATTCAAAACTGTTTTCAGCCTCGTGGAAAATACCAGTGCAGGCTACACAAGTTAGGGATTGGCACTCATAACTCAGACAGTCCAAAGAGAAAATAGGCTTTCCAGTACCACCAATCACAAGCACAACATTTACTCCTACTCTACTACGGTCATTGCTTACCGTTTACAATCATTTTTAAACAAGTTGAACATGGTTTTCTGGAAAAATAAAGATCACAGTTTTTAAGCCTTGATCCATGTTTGATGAGTGCAATCTGGCCAGCGTGCAAGTCTGTACTGGAACAATGAAGACCGACAATCTTCATGTTTTTCACCACAACTAGACCACTCTTCTTTACCTACAGAAAAATGCATTACTATTATTATTTTACTTTTTTTCGACATCAATTCCACAGAGATGTTACAGCCCTTCCTTGGGTAACTCATCAGCCAGGATCAGAGCATATAGCTCTTCAGTACAAATTGTGATACAAATCGTGATACAAATCGTTAAACAATCTCTGTTACACTTCCCCTAAGCAGTTTTTTTTTCTGTGCGTGTGTGGTTTCTACATGTGCCTGTTAGTATCAGAGTGCTGTGCCCCTGACAAACTTCAAATAGGGACTTGTCCCAAATTCCTGATTTTTCTGGTCATTGCCTTGCCTATAACAAAACCCAGAAGCAACGCACTAAATTCTGTCAATTATAGCCAAAAACTTCTCTGAATCATCCAGCATCTGGAAACGCTCATGAATTTAATTTCCGTCTTAAGCTTGAGCACCCTGGGTGCCAATAGCTTCTCTAGCTTTATTTCTACCTCTTCATTTATAGAAATGAATCCTGGTTCTAATGACTCTTCCATGGAAAAAGTCTGCGTATCACAGACAAGAGCTGTTACATCTGGATTGCCATGTATTGTGAGGAAACAGCATTAGAACAGGCTGCCCAGGGAGGTTATAGAGTCTCCTTCTCTGGAGATATTCAAAACCTGCCTGGATGTGTTCCTGTGCAACCCGCTCTAGGGGCACCTGCTTTAGCAGGGGGGTTGGACTAGATGGTCTCCAGAGGTCCCTTCCAACCCCTGCCATTCTGTGAAACTGGATACAGGCTAGTTTGACGAAGCTAGTGAAACAGATCTCATTATGCAATCCAGCTGCTACCAGAATGCTGTTGCATTAGGTCTGTAAATTATTCGATTTCTTTGCAGTTACAGAAATGAGGCTACATACAACCCAAGTACCATTTGTTACTGAATTACTAAATTTGAAACTACTTTTGAAGTCTGCATGGTGCTGCTCACTATCCCCCCTTTCAGATCTGGTCTGGAACATACCAAACACTGACAATTAGGCCTAACTGTCACTCAAATTGTTTTCCTATCTTTTCTTGTCCCGGCTGATACATGTGCTATGGATCTTAGCACATGGGGATGTTCTGCACAAAGCAGTAATCACTTTAAAGACCACAATAAGAACTCTAATCACAAAAGGAAACACCCTGTTCCAGGACACTCTGAAAATGCCCCTCTACTTTGAAGTGTAACTGGCAGCTATTTAGAAGACCCCATTTGCAAGCATGGTTTCTTTTCATTGTCACTAACGTAGTTATCTTACAAGTTCTTGATCAGCAAAATGTTTCAAGTAGTTCTGTGCATCTCCGTTGTATAAGAGAACTCTTCTACAATGATGAACATTGACATTTAAAGAATATCTCTACACATCAACCACACTGATTTTGAAATTTTGTAATATATACTAAGAAGTGCATGGTATGCACCAATACCCACCAGCATTTTTTACTGTTTGCTTCACCTGTTGGGGTGTATACCTTGCCTTTCAAAGCTTTTCAGAAATAGCATGTTGTTTAACCATTTTGCTATTTTTATCCCACCAGTGGATTTTTTTCTAATTCTAAGAAATATTTGAAAATGTTTATCAGCCTTTTTTTTTCCCCCCACTGGACTACCTGTCATGTAAAGAGCAGTTAGGTTAAATTCACTGTAGAAGCTATTAGCATCTGTTCACAAAGACCAATTAACGGTAAACGTAGACATTTTACCTGTGATTTTTTCTGTTGCTCAGCTGTGGGAAAGAGCTCCATCCAGAGACTGAACAAAGTAAAAAGATTGACCTTAGAAAGTCTTGGCATTTGACCTGTCATTAGAAGAAAAAATATAAATATTTATTAAAGAATATTTATAAAGAAACCCCACATTGCTGAACAATATTTTGCAAGTATTCTACACTACAGCTGCTACAGAAGCTGGCTCATCAACCACATAAGATTTGTGCAACAAGTGGTGAAACTTTCACTGAAATTCAGTGAGTTAATTTTATTCAGAGGGTGAAGAGCAGAAATCACAAATCAGACTCCACATAACTTAATGTGCTCAAATGATTCACAGGTGCTTACAGAAACTTGAGACATAGCTTGTGATTCAGCTTCAGGCTCACCACAGAAGACAGCAAAAATATTTAGGCGTGCATAATGATCTTACACTGACACCCACAGCAAGAGTGGATGAGCCACTGTGAAACCTTCCAGTTACATCAGTTCTGGAGAAACCTCCTTCTGGATTTTTAACAGTCTGCTTAAATTTTGGTTAGATTTTTAGAAAAATGTAAACCTATTGCTCAGGCTGTCACTTCTGACTAAATAACGAAAGAAGTAGCAAAGAATCCCTTCTCAGACCACCACCCGGTGCTGTGTTGTGCTTCTACTCAAAATCTGGACGTTGTCCTGTGAGGGCCAGCGCTCAGCACTACTGAATGTCCCACAAATGAAAAAGGAGGAAGTACTGCATTGCTCACTAATGCTTGCACCATTCCAGAAGTAAAGATGTCTTGCCTCACGCTTGGCAAGAAGTTAATTTAAGTCTTCAAAAAAGCTCCAGTTCCTATTTCAGGGGTGCTTAGAGACAGCTGTAATGGACACACATTCCTCTGCAGGTCTCACAAGTGCTGTCTGACAATAGTAGTATTTTGGTTTTTATCCCTTTCTGCAAACGTTAAAGTTTTGCAAAGGAGGAAAAGGCAGAGGCAAGAACAGAATAGCAAAAAACATCTCTTTAAGAGTTCCAGCAGTTTGGAAGAGATATAATCAGATACTAAGATTGCTTTGGTGGGGGAGAGGGTTAGTTTAATAACATGTCTGTGAACCCAAACAATTAGGACAGCAGATAAACATATGCAATCCATGACTGAAATACCATTTTCAGACAGTATTTTAGCAGCTTTTTTTTTTTCCACACAAAAGCGTCATTTTGGAAAGCAACTACAGACGTCTCAGCAGCACCATCTGATGCCACACTGTCCACTACTCCTTAGGCCGCTCAGCTATGCTACCCCGCTGTGCACAAGCACTGCAAGTGGGACTTGGTTAGCACAATCAGATACGCGTGCTAGAAATGTACATGGCAAGCAGCACACATGAAGATTTGTTACCGCTTGTACTAAAAACAAACTGTAAAACTAAATCTACAAGCCACATCTAAACAAGTAGAATTTGTTTTCTTAAATGGGCATTTGAGTTCATTCTCATTACTGCCCGTTTATTCCTGTTGTGTGAGTGAAATACACAACCAACTTATATTGCTTTTTTACATTTATACCAACTCACACATATACCATCATGTTTTCTAAAATGGATTGCAATTTGGCATACAGAGTAGATTTGAAACAGAATACATCAGAAACAAGATTGAATTACTGTTTGTTTTCTTGGACCTAATCTGAATGTGACCTATCAAACACATGGAAAGCAAACTCGAGAATGCACAGGTTCACAACCCTGTTGTGGACTGACATGAACGAGAAGTAGGAGAATATTATGATGAAAAAGGAAAGATCTGTGGTTACTGCTACGATATCTACGTATCCACATCTTTATTCACTTACGTAGTTAAATGTTCCCTTAAGTTCAACAGTGCAAAGAGAATACTGATTAAAGTGGCCTGGAAAACAAGGCAGAAGACATCTTACAGAATTTAAAGCAACTACACAAGATCGGGGAAGAAAGCGAAAGAAGCTCTTTGCTACTGAGAGCAAAACTGCCTATGAAAGAAGCGCTCTTTCCAGGTGCACCAAGTCCTCACAGCTTCCCTAATTTAAACAGCTTCCCCACTTCACACAAAAGTATGATTTTATTCCTCCAGGTTGGGGATCTCACACCAATGAGGCACGGCATGGTCCAGGGAAAGCATGCTGTGAAGGCCAGTGTCAAAAATTCTGCTGCTCCTGCACCTGCAAGCAAAAAAGAGCAGGGCACTGCCCATCTGGACATGGCTCAGATACAGGATTATGCCACGGTTGCAATGTAGGAGTCCCTAGTTAAAAGTCTGAAAGGTTTGTAAGAAGTCATCTTACAAGTGTGAAACTGAGACTGCTTTGACATCATCAGGGAGGAGCAAATCAGAGACATCACACTTTTGTCTGAGAAAAGGAAACCAGAAACCATTTTTAGAGTTCATCTTCTTTCATCGCTCGGAAGCAGGATTTTCATAAAACTAAGATCAAGATCCTACCCATCAAGGAGACCCGGCAGCCCTGTCGTGGTTCTCAGTCTGAGAGGTATATACACAGCCCGTGGGTGATCTGTACGTACACGACTCCCCTGGGACTGCAGCAATGGGATATACGGAATCTATCAAAATCCACTTCATCTTGGCATCTGCAGCCTTGTGAGAAAGTTGCTCTCTACTAAATGTGTACAGGGGCCCTGAGAAGAACCCCCCTCAGAAGGCAAGCACTGTCATGCATATTACATTTTATACACGTTAAATACACGTGGTATAGGACTGGAAAACGAAATAATTTTGTCAGGGGAGGGGAACACAAAATACAAGCTTACGTTACCAAAAGGCCTTATGAATAGGAGCGCAGGCAAGCAGGTGGGGGCCGGGTGGGGGGGTGGAGGGGGAGATACTTCACTGCATTGCCTGTAACGGGCAGAAGCACGCTATGAATAGCAGTTGGGGAGGGGGAAGGCGGGAGCTCTCCGAACAGCCCCGGGCAGGCGAAAACCTTGCCAGCGCCCTGAGGAGAGGGCGACCCGGACGGTTCCAGGCATTTCCTTAAGCACCTCGGAGCATCCGGTGGGAGAGAAGAGGCCCGGTCAGCACCCCCACCCCACAACACCCCACAACACCACCCGCCAGCCCCTAGCGCTCGCTCCCCACCGCGGCGGGGCCGCGGCTCCCTCACAGCCAGGGCAGGCCGCAGCCCAGCCTCCCCCACCGCCAGGCCCCCGACGGCGGGCACGGGTCGCCGCTCACCGGCCATGCTGTCGGTCTGCGTGCTCGCCGCGCTCACCNAACCCCCCCCACCCCCCCCCGCCAGCCCCTAGCGCTCGCTCCCCACCGCGGCGGGGCCGCGGCTCCCTCACAGCCAGGGCAGGCCGCAGCCCAGCCTCCCCCACCGCCAGGCCCCCGACGGCGGGCACGGGTCGCCGCTCACCGGCCATGCTGTCGGTCTGCGTGCTCGCCGCGCTCACCCGCGGCCCCCCCGCCGACACTGCCTCCTCTGTGCCGTGCATCGGTGCGGGTGCGGGTGCGGGTGCCGCCCCGTGCCCCTCGCCTCCCCGGCCCCGCCCCATAGCCTCCCCGCTCCTCCCTCAGGGCGTCGCCGCGGCGGGGGCGTCTGCATGGCAAGGGCCACTGACGGGCGGGCACCTCGGCCAATAGAGAGCGGGGCTGGCAGGAGAGGGTGGGGTTTGTGACGGGGCGGGCCGGCCGCTGAGACGCGGCGGCAGGTGGGGTGCGCTCTCCGTAGCGGCGTTTTCACGTTGCAGTGCACCCCCACCGCCTCCGTCTCCCCAGTGGGGTTTCATCTCTCTGGGAGCTGGGGGGCCTCGGCGGTGACTGTCGCGTTGATACCTGCTCGCCGAGGTGCGGCGTCAGGGGCAGTGTCGGCCCCCTGAACCGCGGGTCTGGGCTGGGCCCTCATCCCCGGCCTGGCCCTTGGCGGCCTGCCGGGGCGGATCCGAGCCCACGGGCAAAAGAAGGGATCTGAGGGGCACCCTGGCCGGGACCCGGGGGCTGGGCCAGCGTCTGCTCCCCAGCACAGAAGTCCCTTCTGCAGCCGGCTAGCTGAACGGGTGGCTACAGCAGGAGGTTTTCTGTTGTGGGGATCATCTCTCTCGTGCCCTGCTAAACGTTTTGCTGGTTTTACTGCCTTGTTAAGCGTGTAAAAAACCCGTGTTTCTGTCTGTTGTTGCTGCAGGGCGACTGTTCCTGAAGTGAGATGTTAACATCGGCAAAACCCATCCTTTCACCCATGCCGCTTGCTTCCTCTAGGGAACAAGAGCAGAGCTTCACCGGGCGTTGTTTTGTTAGCAGAAACCGTGTCTTTCCAGAGCAGATTTATTACATGGTGGTTACACCTGTGTAGGAAAGTGAGCAAGGCCTTACCCGTATAGTGCAAGCTATGAAAATGGATTTTTTTTCATCTTTTAACGTACGTGCTGTGGCTGCTGTGACCAGCTGACAGCAGCTGGTGGAGATGCCAAAACCCTTCATCGTGTACAGATCGATGTTCAGACTCAAGAAGGCGGGCTCTGGGGTTGCTGCTTTGACTATGTAAGGCCGTCGTGAGGGAAAGCTTGGAAGAGAGCAGAAAAGGTTTTTTGTTGAGTTTTTCTGTTTCTTTGTTACTGAGGGTTTTTTTCATTGTGTTGTTGGGGTTTTTTTAACAATGTTTGTCTTGATTGGAGTCAATAATTAAGGGTATATTTACTTCTTGGACGTCAAGGCATTGGGCTCTTGAAAGATGAGCTAGTTTGATGGGATCTGACAGCCTCTGTTCCTGGGCTAACAAGTTAATGGATGTTAAATTAGAATATATTTAGACTTCATATTTAATATCTTTTCTTCTGTGAAGAGAATGGCTTGTAATTAACTGGATAATTCTTATGGATTACAAAAGGGCTGTAGTATGCAATAGCTTCAAGATTTTGAAACTTAATGCAAGAGAGCTACTTCATCCCAAAACTGTGTGTATTTATAAAGAAACAATTAATGGTTTGTGGAAGAAATGCGATGCATCCCTGAAAGTGGTTGAGGTATCAGTTGAAAGTACATGAAGACTTCTGGTACTAGGAGGGCTGTGGACAGAGTCTGGGGTAAAGAAAAAGAGGAGGAGAATCAGCTGTATGTTGCAGTCATTAAAAATAAATGCCCAAATCCTTTTCCAGGAAATAAAGAGCAGGCTTTCAGAAGGAACCCAACTTTCCAAATTTCTAGATCCAGTCTTTATGAAAGACTGAAAAATGCAGTCTCCAGTCTCCCAAAAGTGTCTGGACCATTGCTGAAAGCAGAGGGAGAGACATTTTGTATTAAAATAGATCTGCAGCAAGCTAAAACTGGTGGGTACCACCTTTCAGTATGATCATCTCCTGGTATCCCAAAACCAAACCAGTGCTTGCAAGAAGTCTCCTGGCTCTGTTAAATTTTGTGGTGTTTTTTCCACTGTGTTGGAGAAACGGTTTCTCTCAGGAGTAGCTTGTTGATTCAGATCACAGTTTTTTGTTGTGTGTGCTTAAGTGCTTCCACTTGCAGCTGGGCATGGAGGTGGGGTTTTCAGGGGTCAGCAAGCCCAAAAGTAAGTGGAAATCAAGTTCACAGCAACAGTCACCTGTAAGTTGCAATTAGCCGATCGTGCTAACTGTCTTCTTCATAAGTAGTCCTCATAAGAGAGGAGGCAGTGTGGTTTACAGATATGCCCCATTGTACACTTTTTTTTTCATCCAGTTCTCGTCTTGGACTTAAAAGCTCTCAACGGACTGAGACTAAAGGATTTGCTACTTCTGTTTGCTTCCCACCAAAAAGCTGCAGCTGAAAGCTAGAGGGCAGCTGATGACAGCATCTCTGTGGAGCATGAGGAGGGTGGTCATTCACTCCAGGACCAATAGAGACTATGTCATTCCCTTAAATCTATCTAAATGAGAATGGCACCAACCCTAGTGCAGAAGGCATCCCATCTGTGTCTTAGAAACCCAATTCATTCAAGTGATTGATCGCTTAACACCTCTTTCCCCCTGCCTTTTTCTTTACTTAGCAGACCCATTTGCTAGGATTTCTCATTCCAAGTGCCCAGGAAGGCTCTCTTCTCTCATTTATTATGTTTTGATCTGGTAGATGAGAGAAAGCCCATTCCTAAAGCTCTCTCTGCCAAAATGCCCTTGGGAAGTTGCCACCTCATTTGCATTCTTAGACCTCTGACTGATTCCATTTGTGAAGGTACCCTGCGATACCTTCAGTGCTATGAAGCTGTGTGATTGTCTTGGCTGACAAGCTTAAGGATTTTATTGTCTCGAATAATTTAATAGCCATTAGGTAAAACAGTGTTTACTCTTAACTTACTCAGCTGTTTTGCTGGGCTTTTCTGGTGCTTCTTGTATCACTGTCAGTACATTTTTATACCCTCATCTCAATGCTGTCAGTGGACTGAGAATCTCATTCCTCATCACCACCTGCTTACATATCTTTTGGGTTGATTTGCTGAGAGAATGTATTCCTGCATCGCAGTTACCTGCTTTGCAGTGTCTTTCTGCATTTGTGTACTACAGGTTCTAGATCCTGAAATACCATTTCCTGCACTCTCTTAATGCCGATGACTTTATGCCTACCCCAGAGTCAGCTGGAGTATAATAATATAAAGTGAAGCTGATCATCTGTTTCAAAACTGGTAAGAAGAACTTCCTGTGCTTAATTCCTCGGGTTTTGGATCTTTATTAATCTCTAGTAGTTCCACTCTGACCTTTGATTTACATTCTGCATTTAAAAAAGAAATCCCTCTCCTCTCCAAAAGTTTTATCAGTGAGCTATTGAACATCAACATAACAGCTGGGCCCATCAGTTCATACAGGAGATACCTGCTATTTTATTCTACCATGCAAATACAACAAGCTTCTCCTTTTATCTCTGCAAGCCATGTTTAAGGAGTTTCTGCTGGTGATACATTTTTTGACAACTTATTAGAAGAAAGTGAGTGAAAAGAAACATAATGAATCTTGCCATCGAACTTTGATAAGTCTGACTTTTACAACACCTTACTTTAATAAAACCACTTTGGCTGATACCTTTGGCAGTGGCTCTTTAAGTGATCTAATTCCCTGCACCACCACCCCCCCCCAGCCCCCCTCCTGACAACCTCACACTTCTACTTTTCCATGAAGCTGTGCCTGTGCCTAGTTTGTATCTCTGTTGGAAGCAGTAGAGGGTAGATGTTGCTATACAGTGAGGTTGTCTTTATTTAGACCCAGCAGAGACATGGTGTTGCTGTGGTGTCAGAAAGGCAGTTGGTTTTGGGTCATGCCCAGGTTATGAAAGATCAGAGAGTCAGAAGCTAATCCCGTGTCCACGTCCACACACAGGTTATCTGGAGTAGCTGCTGATTTAGATGCCCAGAATTTATATATTCAGCAGCTGAGTAATGAGCCATTGTTCACCAAGCAATTTTAACCGACTGCATTTTCTACCCGTATTGCGCATTTAATCTGCAGTGCTATCTAAGGTTCCGTCATGTACTTGCATGTGCATACACACATCTTTGCAGATATGACAGTAACACAAGAATTCGAGGCATTACTACTGTGCTTTGAATCTATGATATTAACACAAATTAATTTTTTAATTGCCAACAGTCAGTGGTGTCCTATACATCAAAATGTCAAGATGGGATTTTGTGTTACAAACTATGGTTCAGGAAAATAAAAATACACCTTTTGGAAGTGGCTGTGATAAATGGCAAACATTTTCCACATCTTTAAATTCTTGTAAGAAACTGTTTGTATACCTGATACAGATAACAACCTAGGTATCACACAAACAAAACTTGTATAAATGAACTGGGAACAGACAGCAGAGTGTTTGCTTTATAAAGCAGCATACAGGAGTTGTGCAGTGGAAAGGGCAATATTTAGAGCGTGTGGTGGCAGGACTGTCATTTGTGATGGCTGAGATGCCGGGCAGGGAAACCTGCAGGAGCCCCTCTGAGAGCCCAGCCCTGGGATGTTACCTTAGGAAGGTGCAGGGGGGTTCAGCCAGTCTCACAGGGCACGAGCCAGGGCATGTTGGCTATGCCTAGAGTGCCTTATAAGAGCAATCATTCAGGTGGCTGTAAGAAGAGTGCTTCACTGTTTTCTCAGTTTTCATCTATATAGCTGCTGTACAGTCTTTGCAGGTAGCCATGGTGAGGGTACTGGCATGGTAGTTGTTGCTGGATGCATGGGACGCCAGGTCCTGTGCAGGCCATGCCTCCTGCAGTCTTTTAATAGAGTCTGGTGCTGAGCATGGCTGTCTGTAATGTGACACAGAGCTGGGGCATCTTCCTGCTGCTCTTCTACTACTGGTCACCCAGCATGGTTTCCACGGTTTTGCCCTGCTGAAAGTGGAGACCGAGAATGGTAACCCTGAGGGGGGAGATCCAGGCCCGAGAGCTCAGCTCCTGGGGGTACTTTTTTGGCCCATGGTAGTTCAGCTTCTGAAATACTTGCTTCACCGGAAGAAGGTGAGGCACTTCTTTTGCAGCTTGTCCTGCTGCGCAAGCTGCAGGGAGGGTAAGAAGGAGGGGGATTAACCAGAGACCTCCTCCAAAATCTTGGGCTTTAAGTCTCTTAGACTCTGTCTTTAGCACTTGCTGCGTTTTTTAAAGCAATAAAAAACGCAAGGTTAGGACCGTGTAAGTCAGTTTGACAGCAATGAAGATAGCACCTGTCGATGCCACAACGTGGAAACAGCAGAAACGGCTGCGCAAACCCTCCACCTCTCTCCTGCTATAGGAATCAGAGGCCCTAGTACCTCTCTTGTGAGGGCAGAGTTCAGCGTCCTGCTGGTAACTGGGTTATGAACTTTCCATGCTGGTCACTGAAAGCAGCTAGTGATGCCTCGTTTTCTTCCTAACAGGGCCAGGTTCGTGCTGATAGCCTGGGAGTGATCGCTTCTGCAGTTACCTACAGATACTTGGAGTCCAGCACTTGCCTGGTTATACTTTCTAGTAAAAAACAAACACTAAGGCACATCCTGTGAGGTGGTGAGCATCCCTTAGCTGTGTTAGGGTTCCTCTCGAATGGCGCTGAGCACTAGCGAGGTCCTTTGGACGCTCAGCAACCACTCCCGAGTTTGCTCCACTGGCTTCAACATGAGCGTTTGGGCGCTCCCCACCACCCTGCCCTGTGGGTCTGTGGCCCAAATTCGCTCACAGTCCAGCTCCCCAGAGCTCAGGCATGGGATTTTGTTTCCTGGCATTCATGTGATAAAGCTCGCAATTCCATTGTGCAAATATCCCAAAGGCTGCCCAGCACAAAACCGACACCCCGCCTGCTCTTTCAGTCCGCAAGCCAACAGAGACAATTTCTTCTAAGGTTGTCTTTTTGGACATAGGTTATAATGCAGTGATGTGTGCTATCAAATGATCTGACTTGGATTTTTCTTGCATTCTGTAACAGAGATTACCTGTCAGTTTTTTCTTATTGTTATGTGTTTCCTTTGACAGTTCTGTCCCATGTTTCAGTGACAAGGAGGGAAAAATTCAATTTTGTTTCCTTATTTAGAAATAAATGAAGTATTCCTAGAGCTTAGGCTAAAATGAAATACATTTGACCTTTCCACATGGAAAGGTGTCCTGGAGACAGATTGCTCCTCACGCACACACGTACTTTACAAAGTAAGACGTGTCTGAAAAGAAGGAAACGATATTAAAATGAAGACTCTGGCTATTACAAGCTCCTGATAAGAGCTGTTGTTTCTCACCAACAGTTGCAAAATGGACTCTAGAGACCAGATCAATTAGTGAAGAGAAAATACGTAAGGAGGGAATAGAGCGTATGAGGAAGAAATAGGGCTGGATGGGTCTCTTCTGGCAGGGGGGTTCTGCTCTGTGGAACCACCTCCTGCTGCTCTTCTGTGTTTTCCTGTGCCTTTCCCAGGCTTGGCTCAGCCAGGGCTGTTCTCAGGCATCTCCATCCTCCCCTCCCCTGCTTCCTTCCCATTCCCGGGCTGTGCAGGAGATCTCCCTTCACAAGTGGCATGGAAAGGAGCGAATGTCACTGTTTCAGCATCTGTCCGTTTTGCATCTTCACGGTAACTTTCCAGAGGCAGGAAAAATGTGCTGTTGCTCCATGTGGGAGCAGCTTGGCTTATCTCAGCTCTCTTAGCCCAGCTTCTCAGTGCAACAAGGACTGGGTCTGAGGCCATGGATCCTGCAGGCCTGTGATGGCGCAATAGCTGCTGAACAGGGGTCACTCATTTCCATCTGGGCCTGCGGAGAACTTGTTTTCCTGAAGGTCTTGCTGAGAGAGAGAGCCCATGTAAGGATAGGGTTGAAGGCCCCTCCATCCTCCTCGGTGGCTGAATGTGGCAGTCTGCCCTTCTGCCCTGACCTGGCAGGGTCAGTCCCGTGCGCTAGGGTCAGCACACAGGCCTGCTCTGGAAGAGTGGGATGCTGGGAGTAAGTGGATGAGATGATTCACTCGCATGGATATGGCTTGTCCGGGTTGGTCCAGCAGGCTCTGCTGAAGTCTGTTGAAATAAAGCTCTGTGAAGAGGTAATGCCTACAAGCCTCAAATAACTTCCGGGGCTGGGAATGCTGCCTGACCTGGCGGCAGCGGAACTGAAACCTCAGATTAAGAAAATGTTCCCTGTACTGAGCTCAGCTGCTGCAGGAGAGGGGGAAGCTCAGCCTCTCTGCAGATTGCTCCTCTTCTGCAGTTGTACACAGCCTCCACTTTCGCAGGGTCAAAATGCAGCTTGCCTTTGGGACGCATTTGCACAGCACAGACAAAGAGCAGACCTAAATTCAAATTATGGAACTGATTTCCTTGTTAAGATGGGCAAAATTTGTTGCACAGAAGCTATGCATTTGTTGGGCCTTATGTGTCCCTTCATAATCAGTTTACCTGTGGGTTTGTCCATGCTGGTACCCTTGATGATAGCAGAAGCCAGGCCATTCTTTTGTTGCTTTCAAAGACTTCCTGGAATTGCTTTGCAATGTCTGCAGAGCTACAGAGCACAGATACATTGCAGTCCTGCAGCATGTGGGTACACCTAATACAACAGCAGGCAGCTACTGACTCTTGCGGAGCCATCGTGGGCTTCACAACACTCACTGAGTGGGAATGTAAGCGTTTTTGTCATCTGACATCACAGCTGAGTTTGAGAGCACTGACGTAGAGGAGGCTTGCTTCTGCTGTGGCAACTTGGGAGGCTCATTAGTGGCTGCTGCCTTGGAGGGCAGGGTGTGAGGGCACGTGGGATTGCGTCCTCCTTTGCATTCTGCTGTGCTGCTCTTTATTTTAAATAAGTTCTGGAAAAAAAATCAGTCATTTTAATCCTTTTGCTGCCTTGTATCTCCTGCTCTGGCCAGAGTAGCTGTCATTGCTGATACAGCGATTGCACCACCTTCCAGAGGGATCCAAGTGCCTTGTGTAGCATCCATACACTGCTGGGGGTTCTCCTTCCAATCCAGGTAAATAGACCCTCTCGCCTTGCTTGCAGTTCTGCCGCTCCGTGCTCGTTTCAGTGACTTCCAAGCGATGCCTCTCGGGCTGATTCACCGTGCTGAACTGGGGCTCTTTGTTTCTTACTGCAGGGGTTGCTTGGGGAAGCCTCAATTTTAGGACACCGTTGTACTGCATCACATCTGTCTTGTACCCAGCTCTGGCTTTGGTTTGCAGACTTTTCAATAGACGTCACAAGAAAGGTGAGCTCTTAAGGAGAGGTTTGAGGGATGATGACTAGCTTCGAGGGCATTTAGGGGGAGACCTCTTCCCAACATGCCAGTGGGCTGTGGCACTGACACGATCGTCTGGGAACTCCAGATGTGGATATGGAGATGGACATCACGGGATGCTTGGCAGCAGCATCACCTTCTGGATAGCAGACAGAAATGACTGGCAAGGAGAGGGCAAAGCCGTTAAGTGCCCGGAAGATGAAGAACAACTTAGTTTAAAGCTGACATTTATATTGTGTCTTGTGCTTTTGTTTATTTTTTGTTTGTTTACTTTTATTTAGTGTTTTTATTTGAAGTCCTCAGCCCCCACCAACTTTGCTGGAGATTGAGCATGACTTTCCTCTGCCTCCGTGTCTGCCAGGGTCACCAGATTTTAATCTTCTTCACTTTAGTGGGGTTGGTTCTTGCCCACTTAATTTGAGGTGTATCTATTACACTGTGCGATGCAGCAGGGTACCAAATGGGATTTTAAGGGGACGACTCTAGGGAGAAAACACGTGTCCCCACACCTCTATGTTTTGCCAGGCCAGCTGCACAGTGCCTTTGGAGACAGCATTGTTTCAGCAAGTAAAAGAATAGCTTTGAACTTGAAAGGTCTTTGTTCACCAAAAGGTCAGCCAAACCTCTGTATAAAACAGCGATGTGTTTAGGCTCTGGTGCCTCTCTGGTTAGTTGTCTCTCTTTTTTTTTTTAATTCTAATTGATACATTAAAGAGAAAAGCAGTGGGTCTTTGCTGCTGCCCCCAGGCTCATTGCAGCATCGTGCTTTTTCTCTGGAAGGATCCCACAAAGCCCATGCTGCTATCCAGTTTCTGGCAATTACTTTTCAGAATGGTGGCATTTGGAAACTGATGTTTAAAGGTTTTAATTCCTTGCAGAAGATGTCCTTGGAAGAAATCTTGTTTGCTTGGTTCACATGACTTCTGAAGAGACAGGGGAAAGGAACATAGGATTTGTGTGTCTTTTTGTAATAAAGCACTGTAACATTCTTTGCAAATTGTAAAACAATTGGTAAAAATACGAACACAGATGCTCCACAGGGACCAGAGAACCACTTGTTTCCCATCAAGAGCTTTAGTTAAAACTGAGTACATCATACCTATGTATATATTTTGCTGAGTAGGAAATAAGCAATAAACCTCAAAAGCGTCAAGTGCTTTGACTCCCTTATGAGCATCAACAATGCAGATCAGGCTATCTGATTAAATAGAGGAGAGAAATATGGGTTCTTAAGCTAAGAAACAACTAGTTTTCATCATTTATTTTAGAGTAGAAATTCCATTTTTAGAACAGATTTCTAACAGCTATTGTCTAATTTAGTCTAATCCATATTGAATTTAGAGTCATGTTAAGTGAAATGGTGACGTAGCGTTATGCTGCAAGTGCAAATAGAAGTTGTGTTAGAGCCAGGGGATATCATACCCCAATTTTATTGTGGAGTTATATACACCACGTACAGCTGTTTAATGGACATGGAAATTAGAGAGAAAATAGGAAGGGTGTCGGGAGTGACTTTCTGGCGCTTGCCCCAGTGTTGCCGCTTGCAGTGGCCGCTGCTTTCCCTGTTTCTGATACACTGGGATTGTAAGTACGAGAAAACTTGAGATTTGTTTGGGGTCTCAGGAGCAGCTGTACTTCACCGCAGTTAACAGAACATGCCAACGTGTTTCCCCAATAACTTCAGCAGCTTTGTTCATGCCTGCTTAGAGGGGCAGGTTAACAGATGTGACAAATGACTGACTTAAAAGCAGGCATCAGTAAAGTTATTAAGCAGTCACAGCAGCCTTCAGAGTTGGACGCGCCAGCAGCCCCGGCCAGGTCCTGTACTGATAATCTGTTTGTCAGAGACCATCACTCTTCTTTCTCCGTTGTGGCTGTTTAGACTAAAGCTTTCACAAGCTTCACGTGTCTGCATCAACCCAGAAAGATTGCGCAGATGCAGCCCCCCTCCCAGAGAAGAGTTTCCATGGATTTTTCCAGGTGTCTTTTCTCAACTTGCCCTTACACTACCAGCTTTTTCTTTTTTTTTTCTTTCTTTCTTCTTTCTACTGCAGTGCTTGGCAGTCAGTGGTGGGCACCTGGCAGCAGTGCTGGCGTTGGGCAGGTGGTCAGCGAGCATTACCTGAGACCACAGGGCCCTGAGCGAGTGGCCTGCCGACCCTGTGGCACCAAAGCATGCGGGAACTGGTGATTATCCCCTCCACGTTACCCCACCGCCAGGGCTGAGCTGTTGCTGTAGGCTGTGGCCCGCGGGAGGGTTTTCTTTCCGCTCTGTTCAGAAAAACCTGTTCACGTGTTTAAGAATGAATGGCTTTTTAGATCCCTTTCAAACTTCAGGTGGTGAATTTTGGTTTGTTGTCTTCCTAAGTACAATCACAGTCTAACAAGTCTCCAGGGTCAGTCGAATCACCGATTTTCCTTCCTGTGTGTTTCAACATAACTAAGTGTTCTCTTAAGACACAGAGTACCTCAACATGCTTTCTTTTTATCATCCATTCTTTGTGCTTTTCTTTTACATCCCCCCATTTTCTCTTTCTTTTAAAAATTATCGTTGTCCTAATTTCTTTCTCCCTGCCTGGCAAAGCTGCTCTGCACCTCTAGTCCATTTTCCCTTCTATTTTATTGCCTGTACGAAAACTACTTCTGAAATGTTTCTTTTAAAGATAGCCTGGCTGCACCTGGACACAGAGTTCCTGGGAATAAGTCAGTGCTACTTTTTTTTTTATTTGCAGCATCCCTCTCTACACAATCCAGTAGTGATCGCCAGAGGCAGCAGTGCCAGGCCCGGTTAATGCTGAGGCGACTCCCCAAACTCCCATCTATTTCCTAAGCGTTTGTTTGGGTGGTGACAGAGCAGTGGCAAAAAGGCACTGCAAGCTCACAAATGCGGTTTGCTGCGTGTGTTGTTCTACCAAGCATGCAAAATGGACATTTATAACAGGGATACAAATTACTTCTTTCCCAGAAATCCCAGACCATTTCCACGGAGTCTGCCACCAGAAGCAGAAGACGCCTGCTGCGGCCTCTGGGGCTGAGCAGCAGCAGCCAAGCCTGAAGGTCCCTGCAGAAACACAGTCACCCCACCAGCAGCTTGGGATGGGGTCCCAGCCACGAGGGACCTGCACAGGGCCCTGCCGTGGATGCTCAGCCCGTGTAGAGAGCAGGGGGGGGGCTGGAGGAGAGAGCGAGGGAGGGAGCGCACCCTGGAAAAGTGGGGTTCAGTGCAGCATCCTACTTGGGCATTCCCCTCCCTCCTCCCGCTCACACCTCATGCTCGTGGTACCTATGCGATGGCTTTTGTGAGCATTTCTTCCAGGGGAGTGTTTACCTCCCAGTGCAGCTTAGTAAGTAGTGATAAAGGAGAAGCCATTGCCAGCAGACCACAGGCATGCAGAAGAGGCTCCACGGCCACAGATCAATGTGAAAAAGCTTTCTTTTTTTTCCCCCTCTGTCTACATACATTTACAAAGTTTACTGTTAAAAATCACTTGTCCAAACAAACACAAAATGCCAGCTGTTCTTTTATTATAGTGTAACACTTTAATGACACCCCCATCCCAGCAAAAGCAACTGAACCCAAACCCTGCAGACAACTGCTCTCCCCCAGTACGAAGTCGACAGGAGAAGAAAGCTTAACTGTGTGCAGTGAGCCAACAGGGGTTTTTTTCTTTCTGTCTTCAGATTTTTTCTTAATTCAGTGACTCAGAGCTATGGATTGTTAAATGGTCATATTTTGAAAACCTGGAGCAGGCTTGGGTTCAACTCTGCTGTCTTGAGATCACTGAGCTGGATGACTCAGCAAACACCACCGTTACTTTTCTGATCCACAGACGTGGTAATTAACACAGGTTAACAGCTAACCAAGGGCAAGCGTGGCCATGCCACCAGGGATGCTCTTGTAAGTGCAGTCCCGCTTCATCGATTCTGGTCCAGAGTTGTATCTCTATAGCCAGGAAGATAAAAGGCAAAATGCATAGGTGTAATGGCCCTCCGGAGAAAACGGTACTGCAACTCCTTCTAGCTCTTCCTCACCACAAGTGCTCCTTCATAAATAGTTTGTACTTAAAATCTTTGGAGCAAAATTAGTCAGTTGGCTTTTGACTTGCAGTGCAGCATTACGTAGCAGTAAGTCCTGGGTGCAGTCCAGCACGTTCGGTGACAAGTCTCATTTGTGGTGAGACGGGTTAACTCAGCGTACTATTTGCACGCGCAGTATGTAACGCGACGCAGTGGAGACATGCTGCTAACATTAACCGAACACCACGGGTCTATGATGAGGAAGTGATCAGGAATAGCTAAACTCTTATAGATACAGAGTTGCTAGTATATAGTTAAGAGACCTTACTTGATCACATGGGTCAGATCAAAAGGGTTAAGCTCAGAGGCTGCTGTGCAGAGGAGATGCTTTCCCAAGGGAAGAGTCAAAGAAACTGGGAAATTCCCCTTTGTGATTACAAGACCAGGTACTAAAAATATATGCCCCCTTCTTCCAGGGATGTTCAGGGCAGTGGGTGGTTTCTTTTGTATCCATCTCCTTGCAAGACTGTGTTTTGTAAAACCTCATTTATAAGAAAACCATTTTAAAATGGCAAAGGCTGGCTGGGAGTTTTACCTGTTACAAACCCACGCAGAGCTGCTACCTCGAACTCCCTCCTCCTTCGCAATCCTTGATGTTATGATTTTTAGAAAACACTGGAAATTGCATAGAACTCATGCAACGAATGACATAATAAACTGAAACCACAGTTTTACTGGCAATTTACTCCAACTTTTCCTGTTGAGTTCATGAGTTGCACATCATGCTCACTAGGCTATGGTCCCTGCTTGCTCTGTTAACAAAAATACAAGCGTTTCAAAATACAAATGGTAACAGAATACCACATGCCCTGACAAATGTCCATCCATTTGCGACTCTCCTGTGAAAAGGAAGGTCCCTTCATTTGCAGAGAATGCCTGGAAATGTGCGGGGCACAGTCTCAGAAGCTGGTGGCGTACCCGTGTCTCGTGCTAGCACTGGCCTCCGTGCAGCCACCAGTGTCCTTCGTTACTGTGAAAGCCCTTTCTGCAGCTCGGTGCGGCAACAGCAGCTTGTAGGCTGCTGCCCTGTACTTCTTCGAAATGAGGTTGTAGAGGATAGGGTTGATGGATGCGCTCAGGTAGAAAAGCTGCAGAGCGAAGACATTAAAGTACTGGGAGAACAGCATCGTTCTGGTGTCCTGGCTTTTTATAAACATGATCCTGCCAATGTGGAAAGGCAACCAGCAAATTACAAAGGCCAGAACCACTGCAGCTATAAGACAAAATGACACATGTGATAGTTAAGGAGCGAGTAAACCTTTCAACCCTCCAGTAAACTAAATTTTACGTGGCTGATTTTGCAGGTTCTTCTAACCAGTACAAACGATACAGAGAAATAATGGCATTAAATTATTGGACACCCACAAAATCAGGAACAGCATCAAGTCCTATTGTTAGTCTTTGGATTAAAAGGTAACCGGTAACTCTGTGATGAGTTTGCTGAGAAAAATGTAAACAACTAACAGTGGTGTGACATCCATCGAGTAACACCAGGCACAACAAAGATTCCCCTCGGCAATGTCTGTAACGTGCGATATGAAAATGAAAGCATAAGAAGAGGTGTTTTTTCTGTTCGCCACAGAGCTGTTCTTTAACGTGTCTGTGTTACTGAAGAAGACCGCAGCACAAGGGCTGGACCCCGGTCACCCAAGCTCCCACTGAATCCACGCTGCTGTAATGGGATGGTTACTAATGTAACGACCTACGGTTTAGTTGGTCTATTGATTTTTTCCCACTGAAGCTCCTACACGTATCCCCAGACAATTACTGCTGGAGACAGACGCTTGACTAGAAGGATCTCTAGCCGGAGCCACTCCAGCTGTTCTCCTGGTCTCCCACCACAATTTAGCACAATACGAACAAATACAAACACTCCTGTAATAGCAACATAGCAGGAGCAGATGAGGAACAATTAAATAAGCGTATTACTGTAGCTGTATTTTTAATTATTTTTGTTTATAAATGCATATAAGTAAAACAAATAATCATTTATGGAGCACCCTTCACGTTCCTCAGAGCTTAAAAAAAGGCATACAGCCAAAGCAAGCTTATGCCTGAAAATGATCGTATGCGTTTTGCTGCTGGCTCTTGCAGATAAGGGGGAATCGGTCTGGCCCAGTGGGTTCTGAGGAGATCGTGGACACGGATGTTTCTGTTGGAAAACCTTGTGCCTACTCCAACGTAAATACCTTCCTCAAATAGGTCAGCAAAACGTACTCTCTTGTGCTTACTACTTTCTTTCCTTTGTGCTATGCCGTTTCCATCCAACTGACTGCATCCTTGGTAAAAGAAGTCTTCCATGTAGCATGTAAAACCTATAACCAGGGCATTTTGTTTTATGCTCACAAATCAATTAACTGGCTTTCTTTTTTCTTTCCTTTTTTTTTCCCCCTTCAGGTCAGTCACTATTTACAGACTTTAAAGCCCCAAGGGCAGACTGTGATCTCTAACTTTCCAGAGCCTGATGATGCTAGGTTAATGAACATACAACTAAGAAAACAAACTAAAAATTAGCAGCATCCTACATCACTAGGAAACGTTTTGCTATTATGTGGTTTGTCTGCAAGCGCCTCGTAAGGGTTAAGCTGCTGGTCCTCAGCCTGCTTGGGCAACCAGCAGGTTTACTCCTAGGAGAGCTAGGAAAGGCCACTAAGAAAATCAAACTTACTTTTCAGAAGCAGAAATTGACTACCGAGAGGTGTTGCTGCCCACTGGAAGACACTGTTGATGTTACCACAACTTTTTCTGAAGCTGCAGACTATTTCATACTCAGTTCTGCCTGGCAGCATTCAGAAAAAGGGTACTTCTACAGAAGGCAGGCACGCTGCTGGATGTGCATTGCTACACCTGTTGAAGCCTGAGCTGTGAGGGAGCGAAATCCTGGCGATCCGCAGCAGCAGTGGAGGGCTCGGCAATGCGGGTGGGATATTCCCCTGCACTATCCCTACCTTGTGAAGGAGCTGCGGGTGCTTCAGCCCCAGTCCTAGTACCAGCTGCGCCCCCCCAGCCCTGGCCCTAGCCCCAGCCATAGCCTGATAGGGGACGGAAGAGGGACTCACCCAAGATCTTCACTGTCTGGCGGTGCCCCTTCTCCGGAAGCACCGTGTTGGGGCCCCGCAGGCGGGCCTTGCTCCGCCACAGCTCCCGGCTGATGAAGCCGTAGAGGACATTGAGGCAGATGACAGGCAGCACAAAGTAGGAGGTGGTGACCCAGAACATGGTGGCCAGCAGGCCGGACTCCATGGCCTGCGGGGTGGGCTTGCACTCACGGCTGAAGTCGGTGTGGTTGTCGGGCTTCTCCACGCCGACCAGGAAGAAGAAGGGGCCAGCGGAGAGGAAGGCGAAGGCCCAGAGGATGCCGATGACAGCCTTCACCCGGCGCTTGGTGACAACCACCTTGGCCTTGAGTGGGAAGCAGATGGCTAGGTAGCGCTCCACGGTGAGGGCAGTGATGTGGAGGATGGTGCAGTAGGTGCAGCCCTCGCTGAGGTAGTGGGAGAGGCGGCACAGCAGCTGCCTGAAGATCCAGGGCCGGGAGCGCCAGAGGCGGTAGAGGTCGAAAGGCAGCCCCAGGAGGANAAAACAAACACCTTGGATTACTGTTCATCTTTTACTGAAAAATTTAAGAAACAGCCATAAGAAACATAGCACTACGCTAAAATTTATGAATTATGAAGTTATTAAGGCCTATACTCTACCAAAACACAGGCAAAACTTATTTATTACTGACATATACTAAAACTGTAATACATCAGAATTAATTGTGTTTCTGCCTGCGGGGGCCAGCGCCGCTCCTCCGGCCTCGTCACCGCCCCGCGGCGGGGGGCTCCGTCGGGGCCGCTCCCCTCGGCACCGGCCGCCCCTCCGCTAGGGCGCGCCCCGCCCCGCCGCCGCCTCAGGGCAGCGCCCGCCGCTCGGCAGGGG
>VZSC01000358.1:21813-34087 GCA_013398225.1 Steatornis caripensis | reverse complement strand
GGCTTCTCAGGGACTTGGCAAGTCCTTGGTCAGCCAGGCAGCTGAGCTCTACTGGAATCTACAACCTGCAGACTTTCCTTTCTCTCAAGAAATCGTTCCCGCACTGAGACGGGGCAGGTCTTTGGAAATACAGCTTCCTCAAAATTCTGCTAATCTGTATCATGCATTCGCTGGTGAGCAAAGAGGCCGCAGACACACATCCTACTTTAGCTACAGCTACATCAGCTGGCATGGCTTACTGTCCTCAGCTGCTCATCCCCAGTGCGTTCCCAGAAGTTGACATCCCCTCAGATTTGTTTGCTGGGGTATTTATACGGTTGCTTCCTACCTCTTCAAGAGCTTGACTGATATCTATAGCTCAAATGGCAGATTACTAACTTATTTTGTCTGAAGTGTGTAGGGAGCAATGACACGAGCAACTTGGCTGATGGATCAGGGAGAAGGAGAGGGGAGTGAAGTTTTAGCAGGGAAATGGTAGTAAATAGCTTGGAGTGGACTTCCAGGCAGTTTATTTTTTGTCCATGTCAAAGAAAATTCTCACCATCGCGTCTAAGTATCTTACAGGCTGTTTCCACCGTGTTTATTTCTTCACTGTTCAAATTTTAATTTTTGCAAACTAGTCTTCTCATTTTATTTTCATTTACTGTGCTAAACTGTTCCGGAGAGGCAAACGGAATCATGCACCTCTGGCTGCTTTGTATTTCCAGGCTTAAAGCATAACTTTTGTTTTCTTGTCCAGCTCATCTGGCAACGCACATTGCTAATCAAAGCGTGATCTGACTCTGTGTCTATAAGCAACACTGACCACGGCTTACTTACAAACTTAATTTTGCATTTACAATCAAGAATATTCACAGGGCAAGAAAACAAACACCTTGGATTACTGTTCATCTTTTACTGAAAAATTTAAGAAACAGCCATAAGAAACATAGCACTACGCTAAAATTTATGAATTATGAAGTTATTAAGGCCTATACTCTACCAAAACACAGGCAAAACTTATTTATTACTGACATATACTAAAACTGTAATACATCAGAATTAATTGTGTTTCTGGAAGGAAACTTGCTTGCTTGATAGTGTGAAACAGAGTTTCCAAGTCTAATTTCATGTCAATTATCAGGCCGCTTTTAGGGAAGCAAAATTCCTCTTTTAAATGCAGAATAATTTGTAGCCTGGCATTTCGAACTGCATCTTTGGATAATCAAACCTGAAATTAAAACACACTCTCAACTGCTTGACCCTTGTAGTTACAGTATGCCCTACTACTGAATGGTCCTATGGTAAAAAACTAATCACTGAATTATATAAAAAAAAGGTTTCCCCTACACCTGAATGTCTACATTGCATAAGTAGGAGGTCCTCTCTATCTGCAGCTCTCTGTACAGAAGTATGACTGACAACATCAAAGCTTTTATAATATTGTTAACTGCCTTCAGACAGCTCTTAGTGCAAAGAAAACCCTTTGTTCTTTTTCTCCTAAGTCTCAACTCTGTACCACTGGGTGGATGTTGCCTTTTTGTCAGTTCTTCCCCTTAGCGGACAATTTACTCACCAGTTGAGGTGTCAAGTTGTGTTTAGTAAACATCAGCGTAACCCAGAGAGGTTGCAACTTATTGCAGTATTTATACTACTTAAATCTCTTTTCTCTCTGACAATGGTTTTAGGAGATACTACCTTATACTATTTAGTAACAAAAAGTTAGCACAGTGACTAAAAACATACTGGAACACAATGATCTTTAACCTAAACTAGTTATCATGAATACTAATTGAAGAAAAACACCGTAACTTGAAAACTTCATACCTGTTTGAATTCCGAGTCTTTGCCCACCATGACCTGTAGACAGTAGATAACTGGATCACCCTTCATGGGCTGCAGAACCTCCCACGTGATCTCACATGTGTGATCGTTGATTCTCTCTATCCTTGGTGCTGGGGGAAGAAAACAGAAAAGCCACCGCTAGCTCTGCTTTCCCCATCACTGAACGTTACAGTCTAATGCATCTATCCCATCTGCTATGTTGTCTCAGAGAAACAAAAGATTCAGATTCAAAAATATCCTTCCTATGATGTTTTCTGGAACAATAACTAACAATTTGCATAGGTCTCTATTGCTAGATTAGGTATCATCCGAGTGAAAGCAAGTAAAATTTGGTGACTGCAAGTGTGTATTGTACGCAAAAAAAAAAAGGCTTCTATGCTTAAAATTATTCTAAACAAGCTACGAAGAATTTTCACCTTGAATTACTCTAACAGCCTGGTCATTCTCTCCTGGGAAGCCAAGATTCCAAGTAAAAATCTTTTTATGTCAAAGAATGCATAAACCTCAAGTCTCCCATTTTTGGCACAAATATTTTAGGCTTTAGGCAACTACATGAAAGGAGCATTCCCTTACTATTCCTACCTGCACTTGGGAAAGAGCTTAGCATTCTAAATACCCCAAATACAACACAATACCAAAAACAACTTGCCATGCCCTCACGCCCCAAATTAAGAGAAGCATCTTTACCTTTCAAGGCAGCTGGAACAGATTTGGGAGTAGTGAAAACATATTCTTGAGAAAGGGGACCTTCACCGGCTTCATTACATGCCTGAATACAAAATCTGTATGATGTTGACTCACTGAGTCTTTGTACTTTGTACGTATGACACGGTCCTCTGTATAGGGATACAAACCTGAAAATGGGAAGAGTAGCTTATTTTAAGCACAGAAAAGGACTTCTGAAGTAGCTACAGTACTGTCTTGAAATCTCTTCCCATCACTTTCCAGAACATTATGAGAAGCCCCGAAATATTCATTTCAGAGTTAAACAGTGTTCTGGTAATAGGCTCGTTTTCCAGGGCCAAGTTTTTATTTCTCGTGCGTTTGAAATAAAACCTCTTTTACACGAAGAGTACTACAGACTCTCTCTTGGCAAAATTGATCCCAAGCATTTTCAGAAACCCTTCTGCACTTGAAACAACGGGAAAGGATAGCAGTTCTCTCTCTCAAAGAGCCGTGTACACTGCTTTATTTTGGCCATCTGCTCCCCCAAAATCTTTAGCTTTCCAAATAACTGGATCTTAGCTTTTTGCTCCTTTGCAACTCTCCCTTACGACACCTAAGAAAGGGTCATGGAGCCAACTGCTCTTGTACATCAATGTCAGAGATGGGCAACTGATGAAGCTCGCTCAGATCTGCGCAGGAGGCCGAAGTCACACTTGTAGCGCACACCAAGTCCCATTCTGAGAGCTCTGTAGACTGGCAACTCTCCCTCATGTTATAATTCTTACATAGACTGATCTTGGCAGCTCTTGCCTCATTTTAAATTTCAGTATCCCCAGAAGACAGCACAAGTTTACCTCTTTCTGCAGGGGTTATCATCTATTTTGACTTTTGTTTTAAATTTAAAACAGATGGTACCTGCACATGACCTAATCTTTGGTAATGGCAATGAATTTCTTTCCAGTTAAGAGTCTAGTTTCTTTTCTTCCTTACAGCAGAGCAATTTCACAGAGCAGATCTATTTTGTCTCACTGTCAAGTTAAACCTACTCAGAGATTCAGACATGCTACACAGTGTAGGAGCATTGTTCATTCTACCATTGAGGCAAGGGTACTTGCTGTACCATCTCAGCTTACATTCCCATTTAACATGAGAGAAGGGATCCCTTAAAACAGTAATTTTTACTCTAAGAGTTCATTTTCCACTAAGAATAACAGCATATAAAGACTGAACAGAGAGTAAAGAATTCACTCCTTCCAATATCAAGCATATAAAATTCACAAGACTGATCAGACTTGATACTCTTGAGAAAACACTTAACCAAACGAGAGAGAGAGAGAAAAGCATGCTGGTACAAAACATTTCATTAAACTCTTCATATTGAACTGTAAATGAAAAACTATGACACTTTTAATCTTGCCCTTCCCAGCACAGAACACCAGAGCCCTTCTTGCCTTGCCAGACAAGACAATCTCCTAAGTCTGCTGTGAATTCGGCAAAGCATACGGAATTTTGCCCTTTGCTGCCATCTCCCAAGCATCAGACCACAGCGATACAGGGCAGATTAAAGCGATGCCAAAACCAACCTCCCATTCTTATCCTCCATTTGAAGGTGGTACTGAATGGAGTCAGCTAATGCTTTTGCGGTTCCCTCTCCCCACTTCAGCTTCAGAGTCTGAGAACTGTATGCAGCACATTCCAGACGAGGTGGATCCGGGGGTAGAGGCTTTGTTTTCAGTTTTATGGTGTGGCTGAAAGGACCCGCTCCAAGACTGTTCAGGGCTTGAATTCGTACTCTAGTATTTGCAAAAAGAGAGAATAAATGAACTTGAAATTAGATTCTAAGAAATACCTGGTCATTTCCACCATTCACATTCAAGAGAGAATAATGGTACCAAATAGATAGTACTTTCTGCAATGAAGACTTTTATCAATATTATGCTTTGACAGACTGCCATGAATATGCAGGAGTGTCACTTTCCTTGCCATATTTTAAGGAGCTGAATTGATTAAAAATATGTTAGCATATTTGCATCATTCACATTAGGGCAAAAATGCAAAAGCTCTATCAGGTACTTGAAGAGTGGTCCATTGTCCTGACTCTGCAGGCCTTGTAAAATTTTTGATAGCGATGTTGGACAGATGAAGGAAGGCAAAAAAACCTCACCCCCAGAAGAGGTGAATATGTATCTGTGGCTATTGTATCAGGTGAGTTCAAGGATGACTACAGGGAGCTTTACGGGCTTTTTGGAACCGATCTGATTCAAGTGAAAATAAAGCGATGGTGCCCAGCTATTCGTTTTCACTGGTAATGCATCTCTGGGTGCCTGCAAACACAAGCCATCTTGGGTCTGCCTGGCAAGGGAGGGGGAAAACTAGAAGTCATCAAACGGATACACGGCTGAGGGGTTGGTAGAACTTGAAATTCAGGGATAAATTTTTTTTTTGGATACTCCATAGAAAACCATGCTGGCATTAGGTTTACAAGTAAGAATTAAAAGAAATAGCCAAGAAATTTGTTTCTGAAAAGGTAAAAGCAAAAAACAGAAATCTGTGGCTCTTTACAGATCTCACAGGTAGCCATAGAGAGCAAAGTGTGTCTAATCTTATTCTGCAGACTAACATTTGCTAGTCTAACGTAGTATTTAGGTAACTGGGAAAAAGTAATCATAATAATTAAATTCTGAAACAATCAGCCACACAATTTCAAAATACTGAACTACAAATGTGTGCAGAGGCTTGTGAATAAATATTTCTCCTTCACTACATAATACTTAACATTATGCTGATTTATTATAGCACAGAACTAAGGTTAATATATGCAATTTTTTATTTGCACCGAGTTGTCAGTGTATTCTATAAAAGCACTTTTGTGAGTACAAGTACAGAAGCTTCTCTTTTTTCAGTTTGTTGACACAGAGCAACCGCTGTTCAAATTGCCAGCATTGTTGTTAAATACTTGTAAGGCACACAGAAACATTGTAGTCTAACATGCAGCATTAAAAAGGCAAAACCAAATCTTTAAAGATACAGAAAACTGTATAGCCAGATGATATCCTAACTATACGGAAAGCAGCGGGGGCTTAAATTCTGACTTCAGTAGGACTGACATTCTCCTTTAACACTGAGGACATGTTTTTGCAACAGGAACGTAGAGCGCCTTCAGGCAGAATTACTGATTTTTACATTTATATTTCTCAGTAACCCTTAGGCCAAACGTAATGGATGATTTCAGTAACTAAAATTCTTCAAAAGGCATTTAAAATTGACTGATAGATTTTCAGAGTGATATTCTTCATGCTGACTGCCACTGAAATACTTGCTATTTCTGCAGAAGAGGCACTGCAAGTTGCGATGAGCTGACATTAGAGCCGACAATCCAGTCAATAAAAACTGGACATGGTCCTTCCTTGGATGGATTTTATCTTGTCAGATTAGAGACCATCTATCTATGAAGCAACTGATTCAAAAACCAGTTATGAATCTGAATCTGTAAACCGAATTCAGTTACACTGACACATTAACCAGACAGATACAACAGATCTACAGCAATAAACACACTACAAAAAAAAATTCTTGAAAGAAAATAAAAACAGCACAGCTCATCTACTTATGAAGATCGTAATTACAAAGCTTCCTTTTCCTCCACAGCTATCTACTACTACTTCTGTGGGAGTCATGTAGAAAATAAAAAATACGAAGAAACAAACTAAGAAAAAATCTGCTCTTGGGGAAGAAACGGTAGGTTGTCAAGCAGCTGTGCACGACATACCTGTAGGTAGTATCTGGCTGTAAGCCATCTATAATATAGCTCAGAACCTTCCCAACAGTTATTGGCTGCTTATCTCCGAAGTCTATGCTGTAGCCAAGGATTTCAGATCCATGGTCACAAGGTTTTTCCCAGCTTATAGCAAGGCATGTGGAAGGAGAATAGCGTGGACTTTCAACTTCATCTTCACTTAGTCCCCGTACAGAAGTCACAACTGCAGGTACAGAGGCTGGAGTCATGCATGCCACTACTTCACTGAAAGGGCCTGCACCTGCAACATTCACTGCCTGCAAATGCAAAGTAGATCATGTTTTTCCGGCAAAGTCAATTCCGTTTACAGATTTTGCTAACAATAGTTTTATATCTTTACCTGAACCCTGCAATAGTATATAGTGGCAGGCAAAAGCCCTTTCATTTCACAGTTGAGCCCAGGCCCACAATAGGAGATCTGCATGCATCCTTCCACACCGCCCCACTCCAGTCGATACTCTGTGACGTCAGCTCCGTTACTCACTGGAACCTTTAAGATGGATATAGTTAGAAGTTAAATTCACCGACTGAAAAGAAAATCTGCCAAACTCACCATATCTATGTCGGGTTTTTTCACAGGAATGTTACCCTCCCATTTCTTTGCTGATTTTTAATTTAGTACAATACAATAAATCAGAATGCATTACTGGAACTGGGTCACCTATACTTTGAAAACACTATTTACTGTTGTACAGATGACTCTATACGAAGTAACTGTGATTTCAGTTGCTTAAATACAGAGATCATTCAGCATACGGCATTTGGCTTCAGGTCAATGGCAAGAAGTGGTCTTCTTGAGAGGGTGGTTTAGAGTATTAAGAGTTTTCAATGACTGGGTCTACAGTGCAGGGATGACAATATGCAAAAGCACACTGGTGCTACTGTCTTCATCTTACAGATGAAGGGACTTTTCCTTTGGAGCACATCATGGCTCCTGTGCATGGAAACTAGGCTGTGAGCGTAGTGGAAAACAGAAAATTGTGCATTCTGTTTTTTTCCAAGATAAAGTTGTGAAGCAACTGGGACAGGAACCTAAGCAACAACACAGATGTGGACTGAAATGCCTGCTCGAGTAGCTTATTTTTCCTCACTACCTGCCCTAGGAAGCCAAACTTAGCATCCCAATTTTGGGATGTGAATGGTTTCCATACTCCTTAGAAATAATAATTTGAAGTGCAGTTAAAACAATGTGTACCAGTGCCAGACTAAGGCATGTGACTATGGAAAAGTATCAGCGATCAATGAAGTAATAAAGAAAAAAAGCCAACTGAAAAGCCAAAAACCCACTCAAAATTGACAAAAAATTTCTGAGATCATTAAGAAAATAGGAGAAAAATGCTGCTGGTGTTTTGGACTAAATATTTCAAGACAGCAATCACACTGAGGTGCAGATAATAATTGCTGCAAAGTATGTTTTTTTCTTTCCTGTTCTTTTGAAAGAAAAGTATTTACCACTTTCAGCATGAGGCTATGTGAAAACAAGTGACTCAATACGAACAGCATTTCACAGGATAAAATTTGATGCTCCTGAGCTGTGCCTGACAGGACTCCCTTTCCCTTCTCTAATTTACAATGCTATGTGTTTGATCAGAGAACTAACGCAGCTGAAGATGGCTGCACAACTGTCAGTGAAGATGGGAGTCATTTCCCAATGTTAGCACTGTTGATGCTGTAGATTAGGCACAGTTCACCTTAACAGAACTAGGGGAATCCAAGCCAACAAGTTCAGGGATGACAACAAACTGCGGGGAAGCGTTTTGATATGGTTAAGGGTATGGCTATCAGAGGAATTTTAACAAGCAGGATCTGATAAAAAACTCAGGAAATTCAACCAAGATAAAGTCAAAAGCTAAGTCCTGGAGCTGGGATAGAACAGTACAGGCTGAGAAGCAACTTCTCTAAAAAAAGAACCTGTGCATCCTGGTGAGCAAGCTGAACGTGACTCAGCAATGTGTGTCTGATGAAGGCTAACTACACACTGGCTGTATTAGCAACAGAACAGCAACAATGCTAAAAGGAGTAATGATTCCCCTCTACTCAGCACTTGTGAGGCTGCATCACCAGTACTGTGCCCTGTTCTTGGGCTCCTCAATACACCATAGACATTGACATACTGGAGTAAGCCCAGTGGGGGGGCCACCAAGGGGGAGTGCAACCCATGACGAAAAGATAAGCTTTGATATTAAGATGATACGGCTAAGGGGAGATATTACTGCTGCCTTCGATTACTTACTGGCAGGGTACAAAGCAGACGGTGTCAAGATTCTTCTTGGAGGTGGCATGGTGGCAAGACAAGAGGGCAAGAGTCAACGTGCAGTAGAAGATATTTTGACTGGACATAAAGGAAAAAAAAATTCTACAGCATGATAGAGTTTGCCCAGAGCCAGCTTTACCAAGCTGCAGAATCTTCATCCTTGGAGATAAGTAAAACTTGAGTGGACAAGGCCCTTAGAAACCTGACCTAAATTTGAAGTTAGGTCTGCTTTGAACAGAAGACTGAACTAAATGACATATACAGGTCCACTCTTACCTTCATTACTCCATGATTTTATAAAGCAGACTTCTAACATTGGTCAAATTAATCCTATCTGAACGTTGTAAGAGATTTCTTCAAAAGGCTGTGCCTTGTAGACAATTAAGGTGAGCTCCTCTGACATATCCAATAAGAAGCATGAACTCTATCTTTCAGGTGAAACAGTATCATCTTTTGTTTCTGTACAGTTTTGTAACTCAGATACTTCACTCCATTTCAAGCCACTGAAAAGTTGTGTTTAAACTGTATTCCCAGGTAGAATCTTCCTTTTTACAAGCTTAATTTTTTATCTGTTGCATGGTTTTAATCAGGTATCTAAATACTACAGGTTTATAGGAAGCCTGGGAAGCTTTTGCTACATTATGACTGATGTAATTACATAAAATTAAATCAGCTTATAAAACCAACAAATGTAAAATAATCTATTGTGTTATGTGGATATATTCACTCTGAGGAAAGATAACTACTGTAAAGAAAACTTTTAAAAAGAGCCTGCATCACTCAGAAATGCAGTGCAGGAGTTGTGGCAAAACTTACACAAAAGAAGAAAGTAAGATCTCAAGCACCTACAGGTTGCCAACTTACAGCTGGCACCATATAATGGTATGATAAATGGCTAAGATTTTACCTGCCAAGTATTGCATAATCAGGCAAGTATGTTTAAAAATGTGACTAAAATACAGTCTTCAGTTTTTAAAGTTGAATTTAAAAATACAGAAGACAATCATGTTAAGATAGGTGTAACATGGTATTCTTACCTCCCACGACACCTGAGCACATGCAGCAGATCTGCACGCCACTTGAGGGGGCCTGCACTGATCTGGTGGTCCAGGTGCTGTAGTTATTTCACATTTTTCCGAATAAGGTCCAAACTATTAAAAAGGGAGTTGATACAACTAATTTGTAAAAATAAAATTACCACTTCTTAAGTAATAGCGTACCATAGTAGGGACATAAAATAGCAGCACGCAACTTTGTATTACTTGCTTATAAAACAAACCTTTGTGGACTGTGCATTTCAGTATCTGACTATTCTCCAGAATAGCTGCAAGACTCTTCTCTACAGCAAATGCAATCAGAATAAATTTGACACTCCTAACTCTCAGACAAAATCGGAAAGTGCTACCCGAATCCTTCTTTTGAAGTTACGTGATGGATGCACTGTAGAAGAACACTATTTGTAACTGCCTATTTGTATCTATCTAAAAGAAATAAAGGGTTCAAAAAATGCTTGAGCTATAAAACTCAAACTCATATATGTAATATATATAAATATAGATTAATTAAATATACATAAATATATTTTTTATAATTAAAGCCTGTTCTACAGCAACAATTGATTTAAACATATTTAATACTCCAAATAGAGAAAATATTCTTATCTGATAAAACATGTACTCAGAGGTTAAACTAAATATTAAAAAAAAGTCAGGAAATGCTAATTATTATGTTCTAGAACACCAACAGCTGTAAAAATAAAGGTCACTCAATTTACAAAGCCGTGTACAGAAAATAATTTACTATCTTACTTCACATGAGAATATTAAAGTTGCAACAATGCTTTGACAAAGTACTTTGCATTTCCTAACCATTTCCCAAAGCTATTGTTCAGATTTAAGACATAATTAGCTATTTTCTCTTCCCGTCATCAAAAAGCCCCTTTATTATAAAGTGATGTTTAACTGTCTGTTCCCACACAACAATAAGCTATGTCAATCAAATGACTCTACATCAGGAAATCCTAATTTAAAAATGACTGTTAAATGCTTCTTTTAAAAGGGAAGATCCTCAATAGTGATTGCAGTCTCTGGAACTGATTTCATTTCAGACTGCCTCCTTACCCCAGCCTTGTTAGCTGCTCGCAGTCTGAAGTTGTACATCCTCCCTGGAAGAAGGTTGCCTACTGTGCATTCAACGTCAGAGCCTTGATAAACCTCTCTGTGTTCATCGGTTTCTGTCTGAAACATTTCCAGACCATAACAGGTAACGGGTGAACCACCGTCTACCTGAGGGGGTCCTAAAAATAAGAAAGAAAGAAAAGCTTGTTTAATTTTAACAAGCAACACATTTGGATTCCTTATGCTCACTAACAGTTGTAACAGAATTACCCCAGCGCAGCTGAAGTTCTCTTGCTCTTGGTCTACCTTGCAGCCTTGGAGGCTGACATGGACCAGGAACCACTGCTGGTGTCTGCACCAGTAAAGGCTCAGATGCCTACAAAGGAAAGAGACACTAATGAAGTTATCTAGGCCAAAACAAGCACTACCAATTACGGCACAAATAAAGGCAAATACTTGAGTCAGAAACAGACCTTCCATTTTTTGAACTACATCCTCAAATACATGAAGATGCTTAAGTAATCTGATGTGCAGTTCTCAAAATACCTACATAAAACATGATACAGTAATCACCCTACATGCCAAATTAGCTGTTGCTTTTGGCTTTTGGTACACATGCAAGGGGCAGAACAAAAAACAGTAGTTAAGTATCAGTACAAATCTAGTATAGAGGCTTCAAATATCACTTGTTCAATGTAAACTCATTCTCTGTTCCATCAAACTGCAGTTCAATGATTCCTAAAACCTTGCTTTGAGGGTTGTATACTTTGTGCAAGAACCTCTCAGAAAGTACAAGTGGGCAGAAATGTTAATCAGAAGAGACTAAAAAAAAATTAGAGATTTCAACTTTGTCATTGCTTAGTAATAATGTGCAACAAACTTCCAACTCTGATTTCAAGTGCGTGCAAAAATAAGTAACATAACAACATGCAGCAGATGGCACTGACTATTCTGGATGCAGACAGAAATGAGTCAGAGACAAAGCCCGGTTATTAGCTTGAGTGTGATAGAGAACAAATAAGAAGTTGGTATGCCTTTTAATTTACAAGAGAGATGTGTCAGAGTCCCATTTCACAACTGTTTTCTACATATGTTCTAGAAAGAGTAGATTGGAAGCTCTGCTGCCTTTCAGCTCCTTTGAAATGTATTGTTGCACTGAACAACAGATGCTACTTAAAAAGCAGAATGTTTCTCAGGAGGCATATCTCCATGACAAGCTACAGAAAAGTTCCATTACACCTTTCTTTACTATTCTTCTGTGGATTTCTGACACCTTCAGAAAGTATCAGGACTTTCTGAAAGTTACCTTCTCTTTGATACTCAATGTTTATTCTAAACTAACGGGGTTGGGCTGTGGGGAAGAAGGTTGGCAGAGGAGTAGTCTCCAAAGACATAAAGGCACTTGTGGTTAGGTGATTGGGAAGTACCCTGCCTTCCCCATTCCTCTGTACAACAGCAAGCTGAGCTAAGCTATGGCAAGAGGGAAAGCATTGCAGCTGAGCCAGCAGTGAAGGAGTCCAGATTTATTCTTGAGACAAGGTGGCTGTGGGCAAGGCTGTATTTGCAGGAGACTTCTATATGGAGGAAGAACACATAAATTTCATATAGTAAAGGGGG
>VZSC01000358.1:0-21690 GCA_013398225.1 Steatornis caripensis | reverse complement strand
GGGGGGGGGGGGGGGAGCGTGGGCTGGGGAAGAAATGGCAAACACCAAGAACGTGAGGCTTAAGGATTTTCAGGAGATCAGCTTGACAGTGAAGCCCTGCATAGAAGTCTGTAGAGAGCCAGGGCTGGCTTTGTTACACTTGCTGCTGGGAAGAAGGGAGAAGAACACAGCATGACATTTTGGCACTGGAGGCTGAACAAACCACAAAAGTGACAGTGCAATCGTACGTGTGTGTAATGTGCATTACATGAGGGAGCATAGTATGGCACACCAAATTGTTTGGGAATACTGCAAAGTAGGACAATGTAAACATTTTGATTGTGGCTGAGACAGCATGGGAAAAGACTACGGAGCACAACCCTGTTAAGACCGAGGAAACACTGTGCTCTCCTGCCTGCTCGGACAGGGTACTCCACTCACTGACCACATGGAAAACATTAAATTTACGCTGCTGTCTTAGTTTAGGCCTTAAGAAACGACATCCTATCAATGTATCACACAGGAAGACACAGTATCTTTTTCTGTAAATAAATAAAAAAAACACTTTAAACAAAATGTAGTATCAGGAAAGAATATTCACATTTATTTCTTTAAGAAATGGACAGAAACTTGAAACACTGCATCAATACTGGAACCTTTCTGAGGTACTAATTATGGCTATTTTGTTCGGCACTTCTGTACAGTATTTCCTTATTAACTACTGGATTGGGTTTTCTTACAGAGAGAGAAATTTTATTTAATAAAAATATTAGCTCGTATTACCGTGCTTTGTCCTCCTTCCCCAATGCAATATACGCGTAAGCGATAGGAACAGCCAGGATTTAGTCGGTCACACATGTGTTCCCTAGCAGCTCCGCTGTATATTGTGTCCCATTTGTTTCCTGAAAGGTTAGGAATAAGTGTGCAATGAACCAAGGTGTAATTTGCCACACTTCAGGACCAGTCACAGCAGGTATCCTAGCTTCACTAATTAAGTGTATACCTGATGTTTATAAAAAAAAATTAAGGTTTGCTTTGAGTTTCCTGGAAAAAGATCCAATCATTTCCTAAAACTAGTTTCCTAGGTAAATTTGTGTAGATCTACCGAAGTACCTTCTTTAGTTGGTATTCACATCAACTAGGAGATAATTTACTTTTAATGAAGTAGTTATTACTGGGCCAGCAAGCACATTCAAACATCATAACCAAATAAACAGGAAAGATACAAAAGCAAAATTTTCCACAGAAAAGAAACTTTTAATTACAACATTAGTTTTGCAGACTGTAACTACACTTTACAATTGATAAAGCTTGTTCCTGTATTCCTGAATGGTCCAGCACCATCTGAAATACTGATTTAATTCTTTGCTATTCAGCTAGATTCTTAAATCAGAAACTCTTAGCATTCTCTCTCTCTTTTTAAAAAGAGATTAAGCAGGGAACCTGGGGACTTTTAATTAAATCTCCAACAACTCAATACATCACAGAATTTAAGAGGACTGGGAATGGAATAGAATGCACAGCTCACTAAANAGCTAGATTCTTAAATCAGAAACTCTTAGCATTCTCTCTCTCTTTTTAAAAAGAGATTAAGCAGGGAACCTGGGGACTTTTAATTAAATCTCCAACAACTCAATACATCACAGAATTTAAGAGGACTGGGAATGGAATGGAATGCACAGCTCACTAAATCTGCAATGAAAGGCTCAGGTAAATAATTCCAAAAGTGACTTAATGTGGACATGCGATGGAGTAAGGAAAAGCGATAGACTAAGTATCAAAAGAACCACAGCTGAGACCCCTGACAGGGCTGTCATTACAATCTGGGGAAGGTGTGCTGTCTTAATCTGACACAGCACTGGAGAAGAATAAACTTTCATTCTCAATGTGACTGTGTTTCTGAATTTAATAAGGTTACTTAAGAGATCTACATTTTTAAATAATTTAGCTGAATAGCTTTATGTCCAGTTCAGAAATATTGTTAATTTCCCTTCTGTATGAAAGGACAGAAAAGCAAATAGCAGAAACAGTTATCCCAGCTGCATTACTGTTTTCCTTTAATATTGATAAATGGAGCACTATTTTTTCTTTCCTCTGTCACACATCCAACAAAGCCACATGGCTCCGTCTTCTTGCCCTAAAATGCCTGAAATGTGTCATTTCATTTCCAAAACACAATACACCTAATTAAGTAGTTAAACATGGAGCATCTCTTTCAACACAGAGTTTTGTGGCATCTTTCTAAGCCAGAGAAAAAGAACCTCTTGCATACAAGCATCAGCATCCCTGTATTTTTAGTGGCAGCCCCTTGCACTAACTTTCTCTGTCATAACACACATTTTACTTTTCCCACAGGTGTACATGCGCAGAAAGAAGAACACAGCTGAATGCCAACATATGCTCCAAATACTTACCATTTGAGCCTTCAGACATTTCCACAACATACGTATTTATTGCTGCTCCTCCACTGTCTTTTGGCGGATCTACAAAAACCAGCAATATTTCAACTAAGCGAAGTAAATTAAATGGTTTTGTAGCTTTCGCAGAGAATTACAAAAGGCAAAAATCAACAGCCGACTGGAGATGGGTGCTTATTTAAACAGACAGCATCCTAGCTAGCCATAGCATCCTAGTTCAGGAGAGCCACAAATCACTCAAATTCTCCACTACGTGAAGCTGCCAGCTGACAACCCTACCGTGTACTCTACAGATGAAGAGTGACAAGTGAATCAGGCACCTGGGAGACGCCACAGCAAACACTTCAGTTAGTCTGAAGTGCCATGGAAGGCTGCCTGATGATGGTTTCAGGGACATAGATCCTGGTAGTCCTGTGATTTGGACTGCAGACAGGAAAATATTATCATACTGATTTGCATGTAAGAATATTTCAAAATGATTTAAGGACAGGATTTCAAAAACCTAAATATTTTGGGAGTCAGTTGTTCTACACTGAAAATGTAATCTCTTAAAATTTTTAATACATCACTAGGAATTGAGTGCACTGGCCTCCCTGGTACAATATTCATGTACGTGAACCCACAGACCTGTCTTTGACATCCTACTACTCTTTCTCAGAGCTCACTTAAGAACATAGCAGAATTAAATAAACGTGGAAAAACAACATTTTGGACAAATACAAAGACAGCATGATAATTCAACACAGAAGAGTACTGCTGCCATAACATTACGTTATGTGCTGGATGAAATGGTGTTGGCTCTTGGGCAAGGGTTACATATCATAACACACCTCATAAATAAAATGAGACTTATTATATGGCACACAGCACTTTTTTGGTTGGACAGTAACAAATTACTCCAAATGAAAAATAAAATTATCACTTTAAATGTAACTCACTGTTCAAAATAATGACTATTAAATGTTTTACATATGAATAGGTATTTTAGATAGTTTTCGACTTACAAATTAGGTATTTCTAATGACTTCATACATTATATATCATCCATAAAAGATAAAGTATCAGGCTCTGATGTAGCAAAGCACTCTGGAAAGATACAAGACTGGTCTTGCTGAGTACTGCGTATACTCTACAAGTAACTTGCTTATTATTAATGCAAAAAAATTAAACACACTATTAAACAGAAATAGGTAAGAAGTTTAATCACCTGTGACAATAAATAAAGCCTTTAACTGTTTGATTTTCTGCTAAAGTAACGCATCACGCAGCACTGTTTCACCTTCTAGTTCATAGCATAAAGCTAAAAAACCCTGAGCCTAAGTAGAAGTTTCTGAAGATCCTTAGTGAATAAAAACATTTATCTACCAAAAGCAAACACTTTGAAGACATAGGTTAACTTGGATATTCTCTTTTGATAAAACCCCAGAATTTCATGGCACCTACTTTTTGTGCCACAGAAACAGAACTTTTAAGTGCACAAATTAACACTACTGTTTATTTAATTACTGTAGTCTCCTGCAATAACAGTGCCTATTACAATTTGTGTATTATTCTTCCCACATAACTACACTATTATACTGGCACCCTAAGTATTTTTAATCAATATTTTTCTCTTAGTTCCATGAAAACAGATCATAATGACTCAGCTGACTGAACTAAAACCTGGCCTTCTATACACAAATATATAAATAAAATATTTTATATATATATAAAATACAGAGGGCATACTCAACATAGCTGGTCAACAATCTTACCCCAGATTATTTTAAAACTCTGTGCATGAATTTTTCCTTTCACTGTGGGTTTTGAAGGTGCTCCAGGCTTGTCTGGACAAGTAATGTATTCTACTGTCTCACTTGGACTGCTCTTCCCTTCTGAGTTATAGGCAATGACCTGCAAATATATAAAAAATACCAGAAACAGAACAAACACACTGGGTAGTGGTATGCTATTCATTTTACATTTTCGTTAGTCCCATAGTTAGACAATCACTATACTGAAGTGAAAAACTCTGGAAAATTGCCAGCAAAAAAACCTCTTAAAAAATCCCTAGTAATTGTGAAGCTGAAATAATAATAACAATAACAACAACAAGAACAATAATTTATTATTATTTCAAAACTCAAATAACCTTCCATACCCTCCGGATTTCAAATGTTGGTGTATAAAGTTAGGCTGACTGTAAAAGATAAGCAGGACATGCAAATATCAGTGACATTAATGAAATCTGTGGGTGCTCAATATAGCACAAGCCATTTTATTTCAAGTCAAGGATCTGAAAACTTTTTTTTTTTAAACCATCTAAGATACTCAGAAATTACATAGGTCTAAGAACAACTCTTTATTGGAGTTGCGCTGTTTATTGAGAATGAAATATATGCATGAGAAAAAACCTTTATGAAAGCATGGAAACAAAAGATGATGAAAAAGACATACTGTAAAGAGGCCACTTCTAAACTTTCACTGAAGGAATCTGGAAGTGTTAAAATTTTAATTGCAATTCCCTTCCCACTGAGGTAAAAATATTTTCATGTAATTCAAGTAAGAGCAAAAAGTGATGCTTTACTAACTGCTAAAGGAACCTGAATAATTGGGATGAATTAAGTAGAGCTCTCATGCCACTATACGACCTTCTTTGAAGGAAATACATCCACAGATAAAAAAGTGTCTTTATAGGTAAGTTGCATTAACAGCAGCAAAGGTGATATAAACTCTCCAGTCACAGGGAAAATTATGGCAAAGGTTGTCACGAAAAGTTATTTACAAGCACATGAGGACAAGAAAGTAATTAGATTCATCAAGGGTAAATCATGTTTGACCAACCTGAGTGCCTCCTATGTTGAAACAACTTGCTCAATAGATGAGGGGAGAGCTGTGGACATCATCTACCCTGATTTTAGTTTGACATGGTCTCCCACAACATCCATGTAGACAAGCTGGTAAGATATAGACAGAACAGATGGACCACAAATGGGTGTGGAAAACCTGATAGAGCACCAGGCTCAAAGGGTGGTGGTTAATGGTTAGAAGGTAAATCAGCATCTGCTCATGAGTGGATACATGTCTTTAGAAGTGATGTGGATGACAGGAGTGAATGCATTCTCCCCAGGTTTGTATATGACATCAAACTAGGAGCAAAGAGAGATATGCTGGAAGGAAGAGCCACCATACAGACTGTGACAGGCTGGAAGACTGCATCAACAAGGACTGTACGAGCTTTGACAAAGATGAAGTCTTGCACCTGGAACGGAATAATCCCAGCAGCAGTACAGTCTGGGGTCTGACTGGCTAGTCAGCTTTTCTTTTTTCAGCTCTGTTGAGAAGGACCTTGGGATCCTGCTGGAGAGCAAGCCAAACGTATCAGCAAAGCAACCTGGCGGTAGCAAAGGCAAATTGTTTCATGGGCTGCATCAGCAAGAATTTAGTCAGCAGAACAAGGGATGTGATTACGCCACTTTACTCAGCACTTTTTAAGTGCTTTTCCACGCCTGGAATACCATGTCCAGATTTAGCCCTCCAAGAGAGACAGTTGGAAACTGGAGAGAGTCCAGAAGAGGGCCAGCACAATGATTAGAGGTTTGGAGAACCTGACACAGGAAGACAGGTTTAAGAACATGGGTTTATTCTGCCTAAGGAAAAAAAAGTTTCATTGGGGCCATGGGGATCTAATCACAGCCTTCCAATACCTAAAAGGTAGTCACAGACGAGATGAAGATACTGTCTTCACAAGGATCTGTGATGACAGGACAAGAGACAGTAGGCACAAAGTGCATAGGGAAAATTCTAGCTGGATATAAGAAAAGAAATGAATCGCCATGAAAACAGGCTGCCCAGGGAAGTGGTTGAATCTCCCTTGCCGGAAATACTGAAGTCTTAGCTCAACAGGGCTAAGGCAGGGCTGCATTGCCAAAGGTCACACTTTCTACACAAGTTCGACCCAGATGATTCCCAAAAGTCCCTTCCAACCTAGACTTTTCTGTAATTCTAGGAAAACAAAATCGCTGCTATTCTTTACTTTCTAGCTGTGTTTGCAGTTAGTTTACTGCGTACTTCCATTTGTTCCTAGCAAAAAACTAAGCAACCTAAAAGAAGGTTTTTTTGGCTTTTATGTTTGTTTTAAAAATGAGCAGAATCGCAACAACAGCAGTAATGTTAGTACAGACTGAGAAAAGGAAATGTGAGCTAACATGTCTCTCAGACATTGTCTCCCAATACAGTTTATAAGATTAACAATAATCTGGTTGTCTTTGTGCTCTTACAAATGAAGTTAGAGGCACAGTTAGCATTTATGTATTACAGTAAGGTTTCCAATGGTTATAAAGCTTCTTTCAAAAGCCTTAAGGAATATTACTGCTAATTAAGTCTTTCCGCTGTATAATAAAAATGAAAGACCTGATTAACACAACATTTGTTTCTCCTTTATGCCCTGTGAATGAGTGAACAAAGACTTCTGTTTACTGTTTTGTTAAGAAAAATAGGGTATAAACATCGATTTTTTTATTTTAATGAGAAACTTAGGATGTTTAAGTTAACTATGTATTTACTTGTAATGAGTATGATTAACGTGTAGGATTACTTTCAAAGGAAGACTATGATCAAGTCCTGCAAAAGCTAGTTTCAAGGTAATCAGCTGTTCTTTAGTTTAAGTTCATGTGTGGCTGTAACAGTCCTAGCTTGGTACAGTCCTTAGAATAAACTGCATGTTTTAAATTATTTAAATACTAAAGTTACATAAAAAACTGCAAGTATTGTAAGATTAATCCCCATCACAACCTTTCCTGCTGAAGAAATTAATCATATTCAGAAGTGCAAAATATCTGCTATCGTTTGAAAAGGAGTACAGTTCTCATTCTTCTTCATGAAATCGTATTTTAGGTGTATGCAAGATAATAGCTATCGACATTTTTTCCTTTGTGGACACAGATGAGATTATTCTGACTCTGCTTCACACTGTGGAACGTGCCTTTAGCTTTGTTCCAAAAACCAAGCAACTGTTCAAGAGTGACTCGAAACACAGAACAGCCCAGGTTGGAAGGGACGTGAAAGATCATCTGCTCCAACCTTTCAGGAAAAAGTGAGCTTAGATGAGATTATCTAGCACTCTGTCCAGTCATGTCTTGAAAGCATTCAGTGACGGGGACTCCACCACTTTCCTGGGGAGGTTGTTCCAATGACTGTTCTCATAGTGAAAGTTTTTTTTCTTATACCAAGATGAAACCTCTCCCAGTGCAACTTACACCTATTGCCCCTTGCCCTCTCCGTGTGGCTCCTTGTGAAGACAGAGCCTCCCTCCTCTGTAGCGTCCTTTAAGTACTGGAAAACTGTGATGAGGTCTCTCTGAGCCTTCTCTTCTCCAGGGAGAAAAGATCTAATTCCTTTAGTCTTTCCTTGTAGGGCAGGTTCTCCAGTCCCTTTGATCATCTTTGTAGCCCTCCTTTGGACTCTCTCCAGTCTGTCTTTTTGATTGTGGGGATCAGAACTGGATACAGTACTCCAGGTGCAGCCTGACAAGAGCTGAATACAGTGGGATGATCACATCTCCTAGCTCTGCTAGTAATGTCCCTGGAGATGCAGTCCAGGATCAAATTTGCCTTTGTTGCTGCAGTGTTGCACTGCTCATAGTCAGTTTGTTCACCAGGACCCCCAGGTCCCTTTCAGCAAGGATGCTCCTAGCCTGGACAGGGCTCCTTGGTTATTCCAACCCAAGTGCAGGACTTTGCACTCGTCTTTATTGAACTTCATACTGTTCTTGCTAGCCCATTCTCGTAGCCTGTCCAGGTCTCTCTGTAAGACGGATCTCCCTTCTGATGTGTCCACCTCACCTCTCAGTTTGGCGTCACCTGCAAACTTGGTGAGGGTGCTTTCAATCGCGTTGTCTAGACCATTTGTGAAGATGAATAGCGTGGGGCCCTGTATCAATCCCTAGGGGATCCTACTTCTGAAAGACTGCCAGTCTGAGTAAAACCTATTGATCACCACCCTCTGAATGTGGCCTGTTAGGCAGTTTTCTACTCATCTCACAGACTACCCATCCAGTCTGTATCTCGCCAGTTTGTCCAGCAGAAGGCTGTGGGAACAGTGCCAAATGTTTTGCTGAAGTCCAGGTAAATAACATCCACTGCTCTCCCCAGGCCATCTGAAAGTGTTACTTTGATGTAGAAGGTGATCAGGCTAGTCAGGCGTGATTTGCCTTTGGTGTAGGCTTTTCCTGATCACCTGCTTCATTTGGCTTGTAATAGTTTCTAGGAGGACTCTTCCATTACTTTCCCAGGGACTGAAGTAAGACTAACGGGCCTGTAGTTCCCTAGGTCATCCTTTGGGGCCTTCTTGTAGATGGGTATGACATTTGCCCTCTTACAGTTGTCAGGGATATTCTCTGACATCTACCACTTTTCAAATATTATAGATAGCTGCCTTGTGACAATGTCAGCCACTTCTCTTAACACCGTGGAGTGGTTTCTGTCCTGGCCCACAAACTGATGTGGGTTGAGCCCTTGCAAGAGTGCACAGCCCAGCCCTTCCTCCACCACTGGTGGGTCGACACATGCCTTGTTGTAGCTGCCTGATCCTGTGACCTGGAGTCCAGCTACCCCAGTAAAGACAGGGGCAAAGAAGGTACTGAGAACCTCTGCCTGATTGGCAGTATTAATAACTTGCTTCCCTGCCCTGGGAAGCAATAGGCTTACATATGTCTTCCTGTGCTTCCACTTACTGCTCATGTAGCTGAAGAACTGTTACTTGTTTTCTTGACATGTCTGGCCAGTTTCAGTTCTAGCTGATCCTCAGCCTTCCTGACTGCATCTCTCCATGGTCTAGCACGGTTCTTGTAGTCCTTGATGGCTATTCGGCCACCTGTTTCTTTGCTTTTAACTACACCCAAAAGCTCACCGTTAAGCCATTGTTAAGCCAGACTTCATACTGAGCTAAGAAGACTTATTAGAATGGGCTCAGCATCATGGTAATATGAATGATTTACTAACTTGGGCTCAGTGCTATGCTAGACCAGACAAATGTTTTTTGATCAAAGTTGCTTCGTACCCCCACAATTTCAGACATGTTTAGAGTCTATCAAAGAGCCTCATACCTACATGGACTAATATTACCCATGTATATGCAACACAGAACCCGAATAAAAACCCCCAACTGTTAGGAACATTGACTTATCATACGGAATTTCAAGATACCTGCAACTGTGTTATGTCGTTGCAGAGGGAGGTTCTTACTCCTTCTGCAGAGATGATTACTGAAGCAGGAGTTCAGCCAATAGTTTTAAGAGATCGAAATTCTAAGAAACTGGTATCAAATTTGATTTTCCTTAAAAAAGGCCCTCCCCACTTTTGAGTCAATCTCAAGCTACTCTGGTGCAAAACCCACCCCCAAATATATGAAAAAATCTTACCCTAAATTTGTATTTTGTACTACGCCTCAAATTCTTCACTGTGTAGGTAAGATCGTCACCATCATATTTTGGCTTGAAACCATATCCCTGCAGAATTAAACAGGATTACTTGAAATGTTATATTTGCAGACCAGACCATATAATATACTTCATACAAATAAATTACTGTTTCAGACCATAATTTTTATGCTCCTCTGACAAAGTAACTGAATTGTGTAAACACAAGATTTTTTTTATGGAGAAGGGAAAATTAATGAACTGTTCTCCAGTCAGAAGAGGAAAAAAGAACAGTAAGGAAAAACATACACAGTGTCAACAGAAATTACACCTAACACTTTGAAAGGGTAGAATAGGACTCTTTTTAAAACAAAGGTGGTTAGGCTGAAATAACACCTAGAGGGATCACACTTCATAATGCAATTTCTTTGATCCAGCTCTTCTAAGGCTTAACTTTCACACATAAATTTACAAAGTTAAAAGTAATTTAAAAGTCTTTGCAGGACTGGGGCTTAATAATACTAATAACTATTACTGTCACAATAAAAAAGAGAAAGCTGTGTGGCTTGGTCACAGCAATGACAAGTCATTAGCTTAATTTCGGAAAATAACTTTCCTTGTACAATACTTGAGCAAAAGTAATCAGTTAAAACAATAATGCAGCAAACACACACATTATAGTCTCTGATTGAGAATAAGTATTCTAAACTTACTGAGTTCTCATCCTCCATCTCTAATATATATGAGATTCCTTCATCTGATGGTGTTCCTGAGGGTTTTGTCCACTGTAGGGATAACCAAGTAACTCCAGCATTAATCAGCAAAGGACTTGCTGGTGTGGTTGGGGCAGTGCCTGAGGTATGATACAGGACTTCTTCACTAAAACCACTGTTTAAAACAGACAGTATGTAAACTAACTAGACACAATAATGAATATCTAGAAAAACATAATTCTTACTAAACACAGCTATGACAGTTTCTTGGACATGTGCACAACTGAAAATTGCAAGCTGGTACATGCAGACGACTTAACTTGCCCATGAGTCTGTCAGCAATAAAACATTTGAACAAGGTTAGTATGTTCTTAATTGAAAGATTCCCTTGTATGATATAACTACAATGTTTTGCTAACCAAAATGTTTTGCTTTTTCATATTAAGTCACTATTCTGAAACAGTGGAGCTCTATATGCAACAATGTACTAATACCAGTGACCTTCCTATTCAAAATGAAAACATGAAGACATAAAAGCATATATGGGAAGACCTCAAGAGAATTTTGCTTCCCAGGCAGCAATTACGGGCTTCAAGTATACTGTGAAGTACTAGTTTCTCCAGTGATGCTGAAAATAATAGAACAATAGCCTCATTCAATGTTAAGTTACTTTAGGAGTTGCCAATATGAGTCTCATTGCAGAACAAATGTAGTGGAGTGTACACCAGTGAATCTCCTAACATAACTGTTAACCTTATCTGATGACACTTAGATGTGAAAATACAAATAAGCTACACAGAACAGAGAGATGCAAAAAACAGTAAACGGGTACTATGCTCGCACAGATGGTCTGACATGTATCCAGGAAGACTAAAAAACACCCACCCGTTCTCAGCTGGCATTTATTTAGAGATTTTCTTCTTCCACATCAGACCTGAAGAAACACTTACAGGCTTAAGAGCTAGTGTAGGTTTTTTAACTGTATGAAACTGATGTCAAAGATGTAATTTTAATCTAAAAGCTAGGCATTAACTAAGTGAGCATCAGGAAGACCTGAAAACAATATTCTCCGTTTGGCTTAAACAACAGTACCTGTTAAATACCTCGCATGTCAGAACCTGACTTTCCTGAAAAATCTCTATATAGATACCTCAACTTCACTTTCTCTCTTACCCAACAGCACACAAGTTTTAAGTTTTGGTCTGCTCTGAAGTCTTTTGGGCATTAAAAAAAAAAAAAGTATTAAAAAAAAATCTTACAGACATCTTATCAAGCAGATGTAGCCTGTGTGGACACGCAGACCGAAATAGATTGTGAAGCAAGAAGTGAAAAAGTGGAAAACGAGAAAACTACTTGAATTTGAGGGGGAATAGTAATTTTTTTCTTACAAAAAGTCACAAGTAAGAGAATGTCTGAAATTAAGATGATGCGATACATACACTATATTTACTAAAAAAATTTTCACCATTATATGTGTAGGCTAGAGAAAGCATGAAGAGAGTCTGGACAAATACTAAGCCTATGTCTATTCACAACAAACAAAGGAGTCACCTTACAAGCATATATAAGGTAAAACACCCACACCTTAAACAGATTTAATCTCTGTACTTGATTGAACCACTCCAAAATACACTGAAATCAACTAAAAGAGTTCCACTGATATCCACATTTGAACGACCGAAGTAATTTACTTACAAGTGCAATAACGCTATCTATCTTTTAAATAGATTTTATATTTTCTTTAGCCACTGTTTCATGTGTGGTTACAATTAAATTTAAAAATACGAGAAACTCAGAGATAAAAGTTATCTGTTCTTGTTGGTAAAATAATTCAGACAAAATTCTGTCTCCAGATGCCTAAGGTTTTCAACATTCTTCATTAGGAATAATCAGGGACTCTACTCCAATAAATATTACCTCAAGAGACTTCTTAATTAAATAATACCGTAAAGACAATGAAGTGCAACTTTTCAAGGCTATGAAATATTAATTTAAATACCTGTTCAGCATAATTAGTTTAAGAAAGGTACTTAACTGATCAGTGTCTTCTACCAGCTTAGACTGCAGGCATCTGTAATATGTGCAGGTATTCCTAGAGAGTCCATTTATACTCAGACGTAGAAGGGGAACAGGAAGAGAGCCCGACCACTGGACCCTGCTTAACTGCTAGCTCACTCCCTGCCTTTATTTTTTTTTAATAGTTCCAACCAAATCTCTTCAAGACAAAGCCCAGGAGCAACTCAGAATAATTCATTCCAGAAACATCATCCAGAAGGCAGTAACATAATAAAGACTGTGTCCGAGCACATCAAAAGTCGTTCTAGCCCACTACAGTGATCTCTGACAGTGGGCCAAAGCAGGTGCCTAAGGAAATACATAGGAACAGGCACTACATGCAACGCTTTCCTTGAGTACTCTCCCAAGCCTCCCAACACACGCCTCACATCTCCTGAGCCAGCTGTAGTTTTCACATACTTAATCATCTGCAGAAGATTTTTTCTGCCCAGGAAGAATTACCAGCCCAGGTCTGGCTCCCTATTCTTTACACTGTCCAAGCAGGCATTGTTCCCTCAAGCACCTCCTTGTGCTAGCTGAAAGACATACAGCACGTACCTTCTGTTTCATGCTATAAAAACATCACTCTGGTGAGCTGCAGCACAATGCTCATATTTCAAACACTGAATTAAAAAACACAAATGCAAAACAGCAATTTTAGGCTGATGGCTAGTGAAGCCCTGTTTTTATGCCACATATGACCTCAAGGTCCAAATGCTACTAGGTAGTGTGGACACTGGCAGTCTGCTCTAGAGACGATGAGCCCTGGCAGTGTGACTATTAGCCAGGTTTATTCGCTTTGCCTGAAGATCAAGAAGCATTCCCAAGAACAAATGCACCCAGTAGTGCATGCATAACTTGAGAAACCACTAATTTTTGTTGGTTTTTTTTTCCAAGTTCTTACTTACATTCTCTACCGAAGTCAGATGTCATTCATTCAAAAATTCAAAACAAAGTTTGGTGTTCTATAACTTCTGAAAAGTAGCGATTAAAATTAAGAACCACATACCCTAAGCATTCATAATAAGCTCTAGAACTTCAAAAGAATTCAGTGATATGGTAATGTCATATTCTGTCCATTTCCCAGGGTAACAGGAGACTAACAGACACCTTAGACAAAGGGGCATATCCCAGTTATGGGACATGGCAAAGAGCACAATACAGATGCACCTACAGGTGGCAGCGGGAATTCTGCCAGACTTCCTGCTCTAGCAGAGTTACTGACACCTCGTTATACAGTCATCACTAAAACTCTAAATGTAAGGAGGGCTGATAAGCCTTGGCAAATTGCTACACCAGCTTCAGGAACTACATTAGATCTAGCAACATGTCAAACCTCCCTGGTACCACAAGCCACAGACAGCATGGTAGGAGGTGCTCTCTGGTCAGCACAGCAGCAGCACAAGCACTGCAGCATCTGAACTATTCAATTCTCCATTTGGCTGAGTTGCTTATCTTTTAGCATGATCTCTAGAATTTTAGTAGAAGTGCTTATTGCAACAGATACAAAAGCCACAACTGCACTGAATGTGTGAGTGTCTACAAGGTAGTGCTTAGACAAAAAACCTATTACGAGTACGAGCAGAAGAAAACACACCCAAGGTACAACTTCAGTGGTCAGCGTAGTATTATGCATACAATAGTAGTATTTACCTCATTCCCATGTCATTTTTGGCTGCTAGCCTAAAGGTGTATCCCATTGCTGGTGATAGTTTAGTAATCCTATACTGCTTCTGTTGGCCATAATAACACTGGCAAAACTCTCCATTTCCTTTTCCCTAAAAAGGAATTAAATTAATCACATTATTCACCCTATTGTACGTGTCCATCAATTCAAGTAACACACAAACACGAAGTAAACTCATTCTTTGAAATTCAACATAACTCAAGAATCTCCTATACGGTGAGGTAGTAGTATATATATTTAGTATGTAGTAGTATATATATAACTTTGTCTATATATTGAATTGTATCTTATATATTTTTCCTTCCTTTCCATATCCCAGCTCCAGAGGGTTGGAAGGAAAAACCCATGAAGCTTCCACAGCTCTGCCATCTCAGGACAGGTGTCCAGGAAGATGACTGGAAGATGACTGCGGGATCATAGCGGATCTACCCCCTTTGCACAAAAGAAAGACTGTTACAGGAAAACAATCCTTCAGTGTCAGCTCTTGAGAGAAGTATTGGACTACAGGTTAAAAAGCCACTATTAAGAGTGGCAGAATCATGTAATCAGGAATCTCCTATTATTTTATATTCCCCAAGAAAAAAAATTGGGCAATAACCATGTTCTCATAATTGCATCAGGAATGACATTATTTCTCACGTGCCTCTAGATGGAAGTCACAATTTTCATATAACTTAACGTGCAGAGCCACATACAGCTACTTTTCAAAGAACCACCAAGTTAAAAATAAAACAGAATAACTTGCTTACTTCATCCCATTCTAAAAGGTAACTGTGGATTTTAGAACCATTATCACAAGATGCCTGCAACAGAAAAAGAAGAAAATTAGAGCTCTGAGTGGCTACAAGACCACTTAAGGAAAAAATGCACATACGGGTCAAATCATGACAAGACCAGTGAAGGGCAAATGATGCTCCTCTTATACAACTGTTTCACTTGCCAAGACAGTCCTAGTTCAGCCTCCATCCAATGAATGCTTTTATCATGGTTTTGGTTTTGTTTTGTAATTTAGACCTTGAAAAGGTATTCTGGCAGCAGTGTAAAATGCTACAGAATTTTTCTGAGCAGCTAGATTGCAAGTCTGCTTAAATCTCTCTTTCCAGACCACTTCATTTGATTTGCACAAATAAGCTGATGTTCAGTACAGAGAACGGAATTGGCTCCACAGTACAGCAGGGGATAGGAACTCAAACCGGTGTCTCTCATTAGAGCTCAGTAACTTAATCTACAAAGGCTCCTTACTTTTCTGGGAATCTCTCTTTTTACTGAAGTTGGCATTTAACCCAGTACATATACTGCACTGTTCAGTCATGAAACTGTGACTGAAACTAGTATGTTTAACAAAAATGTTACTCTTGCAATGAACTGGCATTTTATTGACAAATCTGAAACAATTCTGAAGAGTTCAAAATATTATTTTAAAGGTTTTAAAACAATTCTTACCTTCCACTGCAGAGTAAGAGAATTTTTGGTCCGATTAGTTATCCTGGGTAGATTTGGAGCATCAGGTTCACAACTCGTTGTGGTAAAACTCTCTGCTTCTGAAGGGCTCCCTTTTACACAGTTGCATTCTACTTGGACTCTAAAGTGAAAAAGAGCCAATAACATTTTGCTTCAAAATCTGTACATGCAGTTTCCAAAGAAAACTGAGTATTCAGAACTAAGTTACTCCCTTGCTATCTCATGATTAAAATATCACTGTTATAAATAACTAACTGGTGGAAACACCTTGGTCAAAAGAATTAATGCAAAAGAAAAGAGTCCTTTACTCAACTATCTGTCAGCTTTAGTCTCACAATTGCGTTTGAAACATGTCTGTTATTTGCTGTGCTTTGGTTGCAAAATAATCGTTAACATCTTGCAGGCTCATTATCTGTTGCAGACGTATTAACTGATATTATGAATAATTCTTCGCCAAGTGTTTTCATCAGATGAGCAAAATCAAGCTGTTGATTTAGTTTCAGAGTACCTTCTGCACTCCTTCAAGACCTTGCTGAGTCTGTTCACCCTGTCATTTCTTTTAGGAAGGTTATGAATTAATTCTCGATGTAGTTCAGAAGAGTGAATTCTTGCTTCTGTCTCAAAGAGAAATCGTTTGTTTTCCTAATAGCTTTTTTCCAAAATTAAATAAAGGATTATTATCTGTTCTACCTCTGCACTCTCCCCACCACTAACCTCAACTGTGTAGCTATGCTTTGTCTTCTTGGGTGAACCTGCACATTACTTTATTCTGATTCACCCGTTCCTTTGAAAGAAAAAACAAAACACAAAAAACCCCTTTCCTGTGATCGCTGGTATAAGACTTGGGCTGCCTGCTTATGAAGATGCAAAAGCCCTTCTGTGTTCTTGTTGCATGAACAGCAAGTCACAGGAAATTTGGCTTTGTACTTTTCACAAACAGGAAGAAGGAGACATTTGAACAGTGACTAATGTTGCACACAAAGTTGTCTGTGCTTGCACATAGTTGCAAATATGTTATATTAGTCAGTTATCGTCACAGTTCAGTCCTTCTGGTTTTCACTGATTTTGGGCAGTGTTCACACTGGCAGAATTCTGTTTAAGTCCTAGTTCAGGAAGAGCTTAGATGGCTAAGACATCTATTTCCATGCATTCTCTACAACAACCAGAATTAAGCAAGAAAGAATCTGAATGCAGTCTGATAACAAAGGACTTACATAGGAAAAAAAATTCCTAGGCTCTGAGCCTTATGCTCTACGCATTTTCAGCTTAACATTGTCGGGTAAAATGCATAAACACTACTAAAAATAGGAACAAAATCACAGATAAACACTTGCATATGAAGAGCTTTGACTCAATTTATCATTCACCCTTCTCCTGAACTTGTGCTGCAGGCCATAAAGTAGCCCAAATTCAATAAGGTCTGTGATGAAGAACAGACCAACCCTCTTTTGCTTACAGTCTGTCGACCAGGAAAATATCCTGTAAAACAGCACTAGGAGGTACAGACCCCCTCACACCAAGGACCAGGAATGCAGCTCATTTAAGCAAATGCTCATCAAGAGACTTCCACAACAGAAATCCTCTTCCTCTCTACTGCTGGTGTTCTGAAGCTCACGTGGAAAGAGGCACAACATTTCTGACTCTGTTCCTTACTCAGACACAATTATGTTCCCTGTGCTTGCTATCAGCTGCCTCTAAACTGGTTCCCTGGTCAGTACATGGGATTCTTGGGGTTGTCCACTAAGTCAAAAGGGACAAATCCCTCACATGCTGTACATCCAGTCACTTTTAAAGTTGCACTCTCCGCTTGCAATCATTTATTGAGAAGGCAGTACTTTTAAGGTGGCCTTCTTTTCTGCCTTCACAATGTTATGTATTTATAAACTCCTGTATTCACACCATTTTTTTTAAACCAAGAAATAAGACGACCCTCCAATATGTAAAAAAGGAGGATAGAACACCTAACTACATCTTTCCAATCTTACGCTATTTCTTCAGTAGGACATAGTGAAGCAGCTAATTCTGCTAGGAGGGTAGAATTATACTGAGCTACAGGCATACTTAGTAACGCGTACGGGGTCAGATTAACCGGTCTGCTGGAGCAAAGGGAAAGCAATATAACCTGACCTTCAGGTGGCCAGCAGCGAGCACGTTCCTGTGCAAGTACCTCCCTCTGCTGCTTCTGGGAAACAGAGGAAGTGAACAGAATCCCTGTCTGGCTCAACGGATAGAAAAATGTCACTGTTCTGGCACGACATGAGAAGCAGAGAGCGTGGATGCTGGATGAGGTCGCAACGATCTTCTATTTTCCAAAATGGACTGAGCAGTCAGTTAAGCCCAAAATGTTGATTTGTGACTCAAAGAAGGGTAAGATGTGGTAAAGAATCTCTGAAGACTTATGCGAACGCACAGATCCAATGAAACTTTTAAAACATTTCCACTGAATTTAATGAATAGAGAAGGAGATACTCACCTTGCATGGTAATCAGTTGCTGGCCTGAGATCATTTACAGTAACTTTATTTTCTTCTCCACTGGAAAGAGATATGATTTTGTTTAAGAGACTGTTTCAGAATCCTGTACATTTATAAAAAGACACACATCACCTAACCCATCCACCTAACACTCCTTCTAAGAAATATATTTGCTAAGTTTGTTTCTATTGCTAAATATAGTAAAATGAAAATGCATTTATCTTTGAATTTTACGGGCTTCTCCCATTTGATTCCTGTTGTTTTTCCCTGGTGGTTTTGGGGTTTTTTTGTTGTTCTGTTTGTTTGGGGTTTTTTTTAAGAATAATTCTTTTCCTCTTTACTCAGTAAGACCAGCTGCACGTGCACGCATGTATTTTGTTACACAAAACCCATCAACATACTGGAGCCTTTAGAAGCTCAGTTCAGCCTTGCAAAAAAGATTATCTAAACCTGCAAATGACTGTATACACCTACTTGTTAGAGCCCAGTAAACAGAAATTCTATGAAAAGGCACCTCAGTGATATCTATTAGTCTGCTTTTACTGACATCAGCTTATGTTAGCAAAGCTCATTTCTTTCCCTCTAGCTTCCAGGACAGGGATATCCAACTTGTGATTCACATATTGCTTCTAAGAAATCCATGGAAGGTGACTAAGATAAACTAGCTAAATACAAAATTTTGTACTTATTAGAGAGCTCTACACCCTTACTGGTCCCTTACTGGTAAGTTTTACTGTTATACTTTTCCAAGTTGCAAAAAACTGATCGAAAACTGTTGTGTTAAGAATGAAACAACTGAAGAGTTTTCTTTGTTTTGCTGCTGCTAGAGTTGTGTTCTGTGTTAATCTGCTTACTTCATTTCATATCCTAAGACTGTGTCTTACCAAGGGCATTTTCAGGGAAGGAGGGGATAATCTTACTGGGAGCAAAAGCATGGGCTGAAGTAAATAACTACAAATAAAATTTGTATTTCTGACTACTTGTATATCTCACTAGTTGAGAATCCATAGTTTCTAGGGCAGCAGGTTGAAATACAGCTAAATGGTATTAAAACACGCTTCCAACATCTAAGAACAGTCCTTAAATTCTAATTGATGGTAAAGACTTCAGTAATGAATCAGAAACAATTCTACTGAAAAGAAGTAGTACGTTTCAAAAGAGAAGTTGCACAAAACTGTTAATTACTTAAATATTCAGACAACAGGTGGATTTTTAATGAGGTTTTAAGCCACATAATTAAATGCAACAACAATTAAATAAAAATAATGAACACCTACACGTATACAGTTTTGTACTTTCCATCTTTTCCGGTATTTGAAATCATCACTTCATAAGTATAAACCTCTGGCAAGTCATTCTTGTCAGTGTCTTCTCTGGTATCACTGGATGGAGGGGACCACATAAGCAGTACTGTTCTCGCCTGAATGTCTGATACCTGTAGAAACACAATTTTTGAGATGTCTGCCATTTAAATGCTACTGTATATAAATGCTGCTTTGCCACACAGGACCAAACAAAAGAGAAGAAAATCATACACCATTAGCACATCAGAGCATTTATACTGATGCAGTAGCTACTAATTAGTTTTTATTGATGAAATCAAGCTGGAAATTTAAGAAATGTCATGGGAAAACAGCAATCCTAGGGCACAGGGCTGACTTAAAAAAAAGTCTAAGTAACTAATGCCACCTAGTGGGCCACATAAAACTGAACAGCATCATTTGTGAAGAAGAGACAGCAAGCATATATTGTGAAATCAGTCATTTTGTTAAATCAAAATTTTTCAGGCCTTTTTTTCTTTGACACTATGATTTTTTCAGTGCCTTCTTCCCTCTCAAACAATCTTAATCCCTCCCTCCTGGGTTGCAGAAGGTGGCAGGGGATACTGAAGGAAAGGAGCGTAGGTACCTCGAGGACCTACTATGCTCCAGGTCTAGTCGGTCCACTCCAAGATGACCTATTCCTGTATTTAGCTACCTTGACAGCTGAACATAACATAACGTGCCACCTAACATTTTACTAATGCCTAACTGTCTTATACACTTGATAGGTTACATTTCCCTTTATAAATCTTAGTCTGTCTTTTACACAAGGGAAGTAATGTGGTTGGTGTGAGGGCAAGGTGGCACTACATCTTACTGGAACATTAGAAGACTTTCAACTCAGTTCAGCACAGAAAGAAGGGGAAAAGTGGGAGGGAGATCAAAGACAACACTACAAACTACAGAGTAACAGACAACTCAGGGGACTTTGACTAGTAAAACTAAATCCAGAGTATTAGTGGAAATCATTATATACCAACAAGCGTTAGGTAGAGAACAGAGTGAAATGTTCTTTAAGTCTCTGACTGGATGAAAAATTGTTAGCCTGAGTTACTTCGCCAAGGCAACGTTTGTTGGTCAACTCACGTAAACCTTCCGTAAGACTTCGAAAACAATGGATGACAACCGATATTACAGTAACTGTAACACAATGAAGCAGTATTATGTACCAAGCTAAAAACCAGCGACTATGTAGGTTGTTCTGGTTGCTTTACTTTGTGTAAACAGAATATGTGACTAAAGAATATTATGAAGGGCTGAAGCTTTGCTGTGGCCAATTTGCCAAAGCTTAAAAGCAAGAGTCAGTGAAACCGAACACGATCAGAAATGCAAAGTGAAAAGTATTCACAGAAGCTGGGAAATAAGGACAACCTTATGGTACATAAAAAACCGTAACGTATAAAAACTATGTAAATTCTCTATACATATACACGCACACAAAGGCACATGGGGAAAAGAAAAAAAATATACTCGCAAACAAGCTACAATTGACCAGAACTTACAAGAGAAGTTAAAAGACTCAACGAAACATAAAGAGGTTAACAGGATTAAAGACAAAAAGATATTTAAAAAAAAAAACCTCTCAGGAAATCTCTAAGTCAGGCACTGCTCTATTATTGATGGATGTAGAAGTTAGAACTGTAAAATGTAATGGAGGAAAGAAGCATTTAACAGTTATTTCCATCCTGCATTTGCAATGAGGCGGAAATCTGTATCCATCTTATGTAACCCTGTGGCTGGACTAGAAAATCTACAACCTGCAGCAAAGTCACTGTGCCCAGCAGATGGTGCCCAGGGACACCGAGGGGTCTACAATACACCAGGCGGTCAGGTTGAACTACTGGCTCCTCATCAGTGATGCACACTCACATTACACCAAGGAATAGCAAGAAGCCCAGCCTAAGCTAATAAGCTCTGCTGAGGAGCACTGGTGAGTGAACTACTTAAGAAACAAGCAGGAAGATGTAGGTACCTGAGAACCTATGAGAAGGTACTCAAGGGCAGAAGGAACAGAACAACAGGTACAACTCTTTGGTAGGGCTAAATACTGGAAATAATTTCCAACCCTGTCCCTCATACACCTGAACCCCTCTGAAGCTGCTACCTTACTCATTTCTGCAACGCCAGAGAATGGGGGTGGGGGACTGTGGGGTCCTGTGCTGGTTTTGGCTGGGATAGAGTTAATTT